>PVJN01031596.1:0-24755 GCA_004026805.1 Lasiurus borealis | reverse complement strand
AATAAACCATTTTAAGGTGCCATTTCCCTTGAGCACTCTGGTTGTATGTATTAAAACTTAGTGTTTCAAGAATACTACACTATATTATATTGAAATTTGGTGTCAAATATGGTTCTGCTCTTTGGAATACTGTAATAAAATAGTTAAGTTTTTATAATAGGAACTAGGCCCAGTGCATGAAATTTGTGCACTGGGGGGAGGTGGGGTAAGGGGGCTGCTCAGCCCAGCCTATGTCCTCTCACAGTCCAGGATTCCTCCCTTCCTCAACCTGGGGATCAGGCCTAGGCTGGAACTCAGACATCTCTCTCACAGTCTGGGCTCTCTCAGTCCAGAACCCCTTGCTCCTTACCACATGCCTTTGATGGAGGCTGAGAAGCTCAAACTACCTCCGCTGTGCTCGCCAGCCATGAGCCCAGCTTCTGGCTGAGCAGGGGCTGGGGGGAGAGTGTGGCTCAACCAGAAGCTGGGCTCGCTGCTTCTTAGCGCTGGCTCCACCCCCTGCCCACTGGTAGAGGGAGTGATCTGGGGCCAGGCCGTCTCAGGGAGGGGCTGCAGCGCTGGCACCTCTGGGACTGTGCCGAAGCTTCGCCTGCCACCTCTGTGGTGCTGGACTGGGATCACCATGGCTAGCCTGGTGGAGCAGGCTCAATACCCGCCCCCCTCCCCCCACCCAGGGGTTGTTCTGGAAGATCATCCAGAAGGTTGTTCAGTTGTCTGGTCTAATTAGTATACAGTGATACCTCGAGATACGAGTTTAATTCGTTCTGTAACCTTGAGGCGTGGGAAACTATGAGACGCTCAAGTCTCGGTAAACTGGTGGGTCATGTGCAGCCGGCCGATCCGCGCGATTGCTCCTATCTCAACTGTTGCTCGCATTTCAAAGCAAAAATCGCTCACTCGTCGGCTCGTATCTCAAAAATCTCGTATGTTAGGGCACTCGTATCTCGAGGTACCACTGTCTTATCCTTTTATTAGTATGCTAGTAGATGATACAGACCTAACTTTGGTCCCAATTGGTATTTAATCTTACCAGTTATAAATATGAGCATTTGATATGTAGTGAACTACTTGGTAACATGTTCTGAAAAATAGTGATCATGTGTGACAAGATAAAAATACAGCATTTCCTCTATAGGTCAGCAGCGTAACTTTTGAAAATAATAACTTGGGTTGCTTCAGCAAGAGTCACATGGAATATGTGAATAGCCTGTGTGTAATTAAGACAGAAACCCCCAAATCTGAAGGCACACAGTAATTTAGACATACTGCTGAATAAGTCAATTCCATAAAACTACTTCTGATATAGTTGAATGGCTTTAGAGTTCCAACAAATAAAAACACAATTAGATTTCAGTATTATGTAACTTACAATACCATTTCAATTACGTTTAGGAGGACACTTTTACTTTAGATATTTTACTTAAAGGTCCATATTACATTACAGTGTACAAAGAAGTATCTTTGTTTATATGCTTAAATTTCTGGGTTTCATTTTGTTCACTTGTTTATTGTCATTGCATTTTTGGTTTCTTGAAATCTATCTCTATTATTCTTTAGTTTTTAAATCTCACCCTGTTTTTTTATTTTTAATATCACCTTATTAACCCTTATTGCTTTCAACTCAATTCATAGCTGTCACACCTCTCCCTTTGATCAATAGTAAACAGTCTTTAACATATTTATATTTGTAGAAATCATTTTTGTAAATCATTTTTTTAAATTAAACCTTCAAGCTAATATTCTTTGTAGGAAAAAAGTTCATTTCTGTCTTTGGGAACTTTTTAGTCTCTTGGAATTGAAATACGAGCTTCATAAATCAACCTGCTGTTGAAGCTGTGGCTCTGAAATGAAATGTGCCCAGCCCTCAGGCAGGCTCAGAGTCATGGAGGCAGGTATTGGGGAGCTGGGTAAAAAGACTCTACATGTTCTACATTTTGGTGCAACTAGTTGTTGATGGATTTTCTCTTAGTCAATAGTGAATACATAGAATATTAACGTTTTAGGATAAGATGTATTTTATAAGTGGTGGATGAGACTTTTAGCCTAATGATGAGTAAAATGTGAACAACTGGTTCAAATTGGTGAAAGTTTCCTGGGTATTCTTTGTACTATTCTTTGTTATCTGCAAGTTAAAAAAAAAACACACACACAATAAAAATTTAATAAGTGATATTCAGAATAAGATAAAATTTTAAAATTAAGTGCATGTATCAGAAAGCAACTATAAAGTTTTTTAATAAATTTATTATAGGAGTTATCTAAACCCAAGGAATATGACTTTTGAATCTGATAATTCCACATTGAACCATTATATTATTACTAAAGGCCCAATGCATGACATTCATGCAAAAGTAGGCCTTCCTTCCTTCAGCTGCCGGCACCGGCTTCTCTCTGGCACCCGGGACCTAGGTCTCCCACCAGCTGCCAGTAGGAACCCCGGACCCAGGCTTCCGTCAGGCCCTGGCTTCGTCCAGAAGGACATCCGGAATGACGTCTGGTCTAATTAGCATATTACCTTTTATTATTATAGATATTAAGGATATTCTCATCTTAGCAGAATTTTAAAAACTTAGGTGGATCAACAATGCTTCCCAGGAGCCTCCTAGCAAATAGCTGGTCAACATAACTTAGCCTATAAGTGATATAAATGTTATTCTAGCTAAAATTATTCGGCACAAAGTTTATTCATTATACATAAGTTCTGAAATATGTATGCTATTTTTTGTTCTGCTTTGGAAATAATGTCTGATTTTTTGTGATAATGCCATGAGTATTGATAAGAGTGTTACTTCAGAAGTATGTTTTAGACCATTTAATTTCATGGAGTAATAGTAGTAAGCTCTCTTTAATGTTACCTATCGTCTCAAAGGTTTCTTCCAGATGATATGTTTTCATATTGCAATGAATTGCTTCGTTATTGTATACCTGGAAGTGTTGAAAAAGAGACAAAATAAGAGAAACAGTCTTCTTTTGTGCACAAAGTCAACATTTACAAGGGTGATAAATCACATCTCCTCAGCATTGTTTAGCTCTATCGCCTATTTATCTTGACCTAGAACAGTGTGCATACACATCAGCCTCTTATCTGCCAATCAGTGAGCAAACTGCCACTGTGTGAGCAAAATAAGAAAACACAGGGCACACTAACTGCTCTGTGGGGATCAGAGTCTGGAGAAGAAATTCTTTTTAAAAATATATATATATTTTATTCACTTTTTACAGAGAGGAAAGGGGAGATAGAAAGTCAGAAACATCGATGAGAGAGAGACATCAATCAGCGCCTCCTGCACACCCCACAGTGGAGATGTGTCCGCAAGCAAGGTACATGCCCCCAACCGGAATCAAACCAGGGACCTTTCAGTCCTCAAGCTGAAGCTCTATCCACTGAGCCAAACCAGTCTCAGCTGGAGAAGAAATTCTCAACTGGGTAGATGAATCTAGCTGGAGGTTTATGTGAGGCTTCAGGAAATCCTTTGACTCCCTGAAGTAATACGCAAAAATGTATATTTTTAGTGTGATGGACCAATGACTCTCATCATATTGGGGAAGGGTTGATATCTTCCTCGAATTTTAGCTCCACCACTCCAGAATTGGTTAGATAATGTGTGCCCATGAAAGCTACAGAGGAAAGGGAAAGGCAAGGTTTCACATTTTTTTAATCTTCCCTACGTTTAATATGACTTGGAAAATTAGATTTCTCATTCTACATTATTTGTCATCTGAAAGACACTTATCCCCTGATCCCCCTCCCCCTCTTTCCTGGTAAAGCTGTCCGTACATTCATTATTCAACTTATAAGGTTTACTGCTTCTGACAACCAGTTTTCAAATTGACTTCTGTGGCCCATTCTCATTTATACTTGCAAATTAGTAATGGTGATTGAGTGATAAAAAGAAACCTTTTTAAAATCTCCAACCCTCCTTTGAGCCAATAATTTCTGTACTTATTGCGTTCATTTCTTTTCCTTTTTTACAAGAACTTAAAATAGGCTTCAAAAATAATTCATTTGAATTTCACTTCTATCTACCATCCCTCTCTCCCCTGTAGTGAAGGTGTTAATGACCCAAAGTGAAAGACCTGGAACCTTGTAAATGACTTAAGGAGTTTAAACAGGAGAGTTCCTATTTTCTGGCACCCCAGCAGCTTTTATCAACCTGCTTTCAGTTTTGATAACTGTAGACATAGGTGTGAGTAAATAATATAAAATACTTCCTGTGTTTTGTTCTCATAATCTTATTTATTTTCTCAGGTGAAATCAGAATAAAAATTCACATGATAAAGAGAAATATGTAATGTTTTTTAATATAATATTATTTAATATTTCAGATACATAATTTTCATTAGAACTTTAACTTTTTATGTAACATGATCTCTGGTTGCTTTATAATAAGACAAAACCTTGAGTTAAGAAGGTCCTTTGATATTTAGTAACCAAGTCATCGTAGATATGGCTCTGAGATCAACCCACCCTACTGAGTTTAACTTTTAAGAAAACAGGTTTTGTTGATTTCAAAGAGAGAATGGGAGAGGGAGAGAGAGATAGAACATCAATGATATGAGAGAATCATCAATCGGCTGCCTCCTGCACACCCCTTACGAGGGATTGAGCCCACAACCTGGGCATGTGCCCTGACCAGGAATCCAACCTTGACCTCCTGGTTCATAGGTTAATGCTCAAGCACAAAGCCATTCCGGCTGGGTATCTTCTTGCTTTTTTAACTTGTCCTTCCTCTCTCTTCATTCTATCTTGTCCCTCATGTGGCCGCAAACTTCTCTCTTTAGACCCAAAACATAAAGGGGAACAGATTTAATAAAACTTTATCATATCATAGGCAATAACAGAAAAGAATTAAACCATGTGCAGAAGAAAATGCCTAGGAACTTCTGCCTTATATTGTTTAGTGAATTTTCTTTGTGCCACCTCTAACAGTATTTTCAGTTAAGAGGAAAAAAAAGTGATTACTTTTTGTTCCCTCAGATACTGGGACTGGCATTAAAAAAGGGCAGGCTGTCTCAGTTTTCTGATTATATTACATGTAATGTATAAATAAATAAAGATTTTATAGATATTTATATATGAGATAGAATATGAGACAGACAGATAGATAGATAGATAGATAGATAGATAGATAGGTAGATAAATAGATAGATAGATATTGGGGTCTAAACCAGCAGTTGGGACAAATCAGGCCAAAATATCTGGACTTTCTTTTTTCAGTAATGATTAAAATTATTAACTATAAAGCCCTCTGTGATATGTATTATATTAAGAACTTTACATTTACTCTTCACGACAAAAACTACAAAGTGGGTACTATTGTTATACTTCTCATTCCCATTTATTGAAGAAGAAAAAATGGGAGGCACACAGAGAAGTTCATTGACTTTCTCAGGGTCACAGGTCACACAGAGGGTAGGTGGCAGAGCTCAGATTCAACCTCTGGCAGCTTGCCTGCTCCTGGATCTCTGCTTTTAATGACTATGTTTTATTGTCTCTAAAAAGACTCCGTTGTCTATCTCATGCCTAGTGTAGATAATGGTGGTAATTAGTCAAAGGGGAGGCAGGATGGAGGAGGTCACACTTGTGGTGAGTAGAGGTCAATGTGTGTATGGGGCAATCAAATATATCTCTTTCTAAAATGCTCTTGCTATATTTTATATTCCCTTTTCTAAGTGAACTTTAGAATTAGCTTGTCAAATTCCATTAAAAAATTGGTGTTGAGATTTTGACTGGCGTTGCACTGAATATAGATAATTTGGGGAGAACTAAAATCTTTAGAATACTGAGACTCCTCATAGGATCATGAAATGTTCTTCCATTTATGTTTTCTTCTTCTATATTAGCAAATTTGCATATTTTTCATTTAACTCTGCCCATTTCTATTATTCATTTCTAGTTTTATTTGTGTTGCTACTGTAAATGACTTTCCATTATATTATAAATCCTAGTCTTGGTATACAGAAGAGTCATTAAATTCTGTGTATTTATTTCAGAAATGGATACCTTACTGAAACATCATTTTAGTTCTAGATAGTTGGGGTTTGATTTATGCTCATCATTTAGCACATTGCCTTACTCATGAATGCATATTAAAGGTTTTCTGTTATTACTTTTATTAATGAACAGATTCGACGTATTTCATTTGTATGGTTTCACATCTATATCATAAAAGATTGTTGTGCAGAATTTTTGTGTTAGCCTTGCTTTTTAAAAATCTATTTTTAATCTTCTTTAAGAATGAAATAATATTCTATAACTCCCTTCCTTAAAAGTAAGAAATTTAGCCATCTCTTGGCTAAATTTTACACTCATTCTCCCCTTTCCTCCTCCCAGTTTGATACTCTTGATGTATCAAATCCACATGGCTATTATAACTGGACTAAAGGCGTGGTGCATTAAAATCTCAAGCACTGGAGGGGGTGTCCTGTGGCCCGGCCTGCCCCTTCTCACAGTCTTGGAGCCCTCAGGGGTGGGAGGCGACCCAGCAATCAGAGGAAGGTGACACCCCATGACACCTCTGCTGCTGCCACTACTAGCAGCGCAAGCCTTGGCCGGCCCTGGTTACCTGAGCCTTGGGTGGCCCTGGATGGCTGGGCAGCCGCCATCCAAGGCTTGCCTGCACCTGGGGCCAGTCCTTGATGACTGGGTTGCTGAGGGGACTGGGGGACTTTGGAGGCAGGCACACAGAGCAGCCGGCCCTCCTGAGGGTGGGCCCAGCCTTGTTGTGTGCCTGCCATCCCAGCTGGGCTGAGAGGACTGGGTGCCGCCATCTTGTGGCTGTGGGCGCTGCCATTTTTGAAGGCGGGGCAGTCAATTAGCATATTCCCTCCTTATTGGCTGTGGGTTGCCACTATCTTTGGGGGCTGGGCAGTCAATTAGCATATTCCCTCCTTATTGGCCGTAGGCACTGTATGAGGTTCAATTAGCATATTCCCTCTTTATTAGATAGGATGTGTGATCGTTATATGAAATCAGATAGTAATCAGAAGCCACGAAGGGTACAGGGACCTTATGTCTCAGCATTTCCTTCAATTTTTGCTCCATTCCCCACTTTCACTTACCTATTATCTTGAACCCTGTGAAGCTTTATGAGCATCAGACACAATGGTAAACGTTTTCTCAGTTTTGAGCCAAGCATATTCCTATAAACTTACAATCATGAGCTCTGAGCAAGGACCAGAAAGGGATACATCCTTGGAAGAGCTTGACCCACAGAAATCTGTGGGGCCCTGGTTTGGGATGACTGATAAGAACCCCAAAAGTCTGTGCCAGATCTCTGATATCAGATAAGGTGAAATTTTGGGTTAAGAAATTCATATAGGATGAAATGTGATATTAAAGAATTCTAGAAAGTACAATTTGTAAATCAGTTATAAAAATCAAGAACTAATGTAGCAAACCATATACCATGATTTATTAATGATGTTTTTCCATAAATTGATTTTTCTTGCTTTAATTTTTAACAAAATGCTTAATTATTATAATCGATTTCTGTTATAGGAAGAGACATACTCTAAACAATTAAAAATAATTACATTGGAATTAGATAAAAATTAAATACATTTTCCTCAAAAAAGAAATTAATTTGTAAATATTAAAGAGCAGAAAAATTAATTTAAGTAAGATCATTGCAGTTACTTTTCTTGAAAAGTTTTTAAAGAAAGTCTATTAAAATTAAAACCCCAAATAATATCCTTTAAAGAAAATTAACATCTTAAAAACAATTTTTAAAATTTAGTTTCATTCTATTAATGCTTCCATACAAAAACTTGCACACTGTAGTATATTCTAGTATTCTGACAGTACTGGGGAAATATTTCCTTAGGCAAGAATTTATTGCATTCCTAACAACTGAAAGGAAGGTTTTAGGATAAATTAATTTGTCCTTTTCTTTACTGGAGTCCTCTTTGAACTGTAAAGCAATATTCATTTGTGGTATTAGCTGCAGAACAATCCATAAACCTTGATGACGTTTAGAAAGAATCACCTTTAATTTCATATTTATAATAATAAAAGCATAATATGCTAATTAGACTGGACATCCTTCCGGACAACCTTCCGGACGAAGCTGGGCTGAGAGGGAAGCCTGGGTCCCAGGTGCCAGAGGGATGCCAGTGCCGGCAGCCGAGGGAAAAAAGGCCTACTCTTGCACAAATTTTGTACATTGGGCCTCTAGTGTGTGTGTGTGTGTGTGTGTGTTTATTTCAGAGAGGAAGGGAGAGACAGAGAGAGATAGAAACATTAATGATGAGAGAGAATCATCGATTGGCTGCCTCCTGCATGTCCCACACTGGGTATCGAGCCTGCAAACCAGGTATATGCCCTTGACCGGAAGCGAACTAAGGACCTTTAAGTCTGGAGGTCTATGCTCTATCCACTGAGCCAACCCAGCTAGGAAAGAGTCACCTTTAGTTTCAAGAACATAGATGAGGAGATGCATAGAAACATTTTCCTTGGGACTTTATTGGTGTGAGTCAGGAGAGTGGGTGCCAAGGATGTACAGACCATCCGATCCCACATGAAGCACACACAGACTCTTCTAAAACATCTGTGTGCATGTGCTTCATGATATGAAGGGTCCAGCAACACAGTGGCCAGGGAAGGGGTTTCTTCTACCTCGTTTGAAGGCAGTTCTGATTATAAAGTACCTTGAAATAATATATAGTAAAATATATGTTTCGTATTAAAATCTATGTGATAGAACAGCTTTTCTCAAAGGGAAATGCATAGCTAAAATGCTACCATTTAAAAAAATCTGCCAAATATTAAAATAATTTTAAGACCAGCTCCTTCATATGCAAATTAAGGAAAGTTGCCTAGAATATCAGCTTTGTGCTTATTTTGGCCTTTGATCTGCAATTTGCCCTTGTCCTTCCGAATTAGAGAATTTTCTTGATATTTTTCATAGAACATCATCCTGCTACTTCTTGGGAGCATAGCTTTTCCCAAGAGGAGATTGTGAATTAATGTTTGTAGATTCGCAAACCATACATAGTCCATGAACTATGGGACTATCTGTGGAGCCCTGGACATTGTAAGCAAACATTTTCACTTGCTCTTCATTACAAGTTCTACATGAAGTAGAAGCTCCATGGCTTGCGTCATATTGTCAGAGATGTGTGAGGGCAAGTGCTGCTGTGAATCTCTGTATTCATTTCATTGAGCTATCCCTCATGCCTGGCATTTGAAGAACATCATTCCAGTATGGTCATTTGACAGCTTGCCCTGAAGCTTCTCTGTATTGGTTTTCTTATAAAAAGTAATGTGCATTAAACTTGTCCAAATTTTGAAATTTCTGGCAAATCATTTTCATAGAAAAACTATTTTAATATTGCATAACGTTTTATATGTTAATTGAGACTTTTCTAGACAAAGAGCATTTTGAACTAAACAATAGTTATGTCACTATGTTCATTTAATTAAGTAATGTTCCAGATAATATTTGTCATACATTGGGAAGACTGTCATACATACAGTAAAGACTAGGTTAAAAACTGGGTTTTGGCCTCCTGCCCCACCCCCCCAACCCCTGCCTATACGCCTTTAAAAATTATTTGCCATCTATTATTCTCCATGGTGTTTATATGTATTATGGAGCTTCTTGATTGTTATACATTTAGCTACTGTTGTGTGCTAATTTATGACATGGTTTCTGAAATGGAACAATTTCTAAAAGCCTGTAAACTGCAGGCATTTAAAGTAACCTCTTTGGTTATTGATCAGGATTAAAAAAATACTTTCAATCCTGGGAGTCCAGAGGGTGGTGTTTTGCATTCCCCCAGGCTGATGCCTTGGGAAAGGGAGCACCCTACCAAAGAAAGATGACATCCTTGGTGTGGGAGAGGGACTCAGCCAGGGTTCCTGGAGGCTCTCTCTTCAGCTCTCTCCCCAGAGCCACAAAACCCAGGCTCTCCTCAGGTGACTGCTCTGCCCTCCTTCCTGGGAGCCCAGGGTAAGTGGCTGCCAAGGAGATTTTGCGCATTGGCCCTTTGAGAGGGCACCTGTGTCTCTAAGCAGACTTCCTCTCTCTCTGGTCGACAGACTCCCCAGTGATTGGCTGTGTCTTCACCTGTAGTATTGCCCATGATCCAGGCCTGGCCACTCAGCAAATACCATGATGATTAGTTTAGAGCTAGAGTCACTCAGTTATAGAGTATATATTCTCTCAGATGTCAACTAGAGTATATATTCTCAGTGGGAGAATATTTTCCCCAATATGGTAAAACTTGGTTCTTACCAAGTGGAGGAATGAGAAAATCTAATTATGCAATGGTCATGTGGCTGGCTCTCTGAAGCTCAAACACACTCTTCAACCCTACCTGTTTCATAATTTTCTGGAGCAGGGCAATTAGAAAAATTGTTTTAAAAGTCTTTTTAGAGGAATGCCAATGAAAGAGTTTTGAGAAATACTGAGCTAGAGTGACTAAGAGGTACTATTATGTCCTACAGGCCTAGGATCTGAAAGAAAACCCAGGTTTGAACTTCTGCAGCCCAAGCAATAGTATGTCTGGGAGAAGAATGGAAAAGAGAAAGCATACCCGGGGATGAAAGGGAGGGTTGAGTCCTAATGGCATCCTTTGCACATCTAAATCCAGCTATTTCTGAAGTGAGAGCTAATGCTAGACTTTGTCATTACCTAGGCAAATTCCTATTTTTGCTTAAGACATTTTTGGTTTGCTATTTTTAACATTTTCTACAGTAACTGCCCTTAAGGGTATTCTGACTTAACCCATGCTTATAAAGACCTTTTTATTCATCATCTCTTTCGGTTTTATCATAAACTAGTGGACCGGTGCACAAAATTCATGCATGGTAGGGTTTTCTCTCAGCTCAGATTGTAGCCTCTCCAATCTGGGACCCCTTGGGGGAGGTCTGACTGCTGGTTTAGGTCCAATCCCATGAGTATTGGACCTAAAAACTCATAGTCGGACATCCCTCTCATAATCTGGAACAACTGGCTCCTAACCGCTCACCTGCCTGTCTGATTGCTCCTAACCACTTCTGCCTGGTCCCCTGATGGCTTGATCATCCCTAACCACTGCCTGTTCTTCATTTCCCCATACCTGGAACCCAGAACCCAGCCAGTCACAGGCACCCAGGACCCAGGCTTTCCTCCCTCTAGCTGGCCACAGGCACTGGGACCTGGGCCGGCTTTGCTTGGGCAGGCTGCAGCCGCAGGGAATGGTGGGTAGGTGGCTTTGTCCGGGCCACAGGTGCTGGTGCTCAGGATTACAGGGTGGGTGGCTTCTCTGGCTGGCTGCAGCCTGAGACCATGGGGCAGGCTGTAGATGTTTCTCTCTCCAGCACAGAAAGAGAGTGGGTCCAGTTCCTGTGTAGAGGAGCTCGGGATTGAGAAATAAAAGAAAGAAAGAGACAAGACACAAAATGGAAGGAAAAAGCTGGGGCCCAGTGGAACCACCATCCTCTCTGATGGAGGGCCAGGGATCGCTAGCTGATACAAGTTTATTTTATACTCCCAAATACACTGGTACCTTGAGATACGAGTGCCCTAACATACGAGATTTTTGAGATACGAGCCGTTGAGCGAGTGATTTTTGCTTTGAAATATGAGCAACATTTGAGATATGAGTAATCGCACAGATTGGCCAGCTGCACATGACTCACCAGTTTACCTCGACTCGAGCGTCTCCTAGTTTCCCACGCCTCAAGGCTATGGAACGAATTAAACTCTTATCTCAAGGTACCATTGTACCAGAAGTTTCACCCAAAGTTAGAATCAAAGGAGATTATTTGCATTCTTGAATAGACCCAAGCATTCCTAGTGCTTGACTAGATTTGCATATCAAAAACCCACTACCAGTCACCAGGGCAAAGGTAAGAGTCACTACTGATAACACATCCGCCTTCTTGGCAAGATATGTATCCTAGATGTGGCTCTGCTTGTCGCCCTGGACTCAGATGACAATAAGTTAAAGAATTGCCCATGTGCCTTCCCAGAGGGCTCTCTACAGCAGGCGGCTTCTCTGTCTCCCGGGCCTCAGCCAGCCACAGGCACTGATGCCGGGACTGCCAGCAGGTGGCTTTGCCTGGGCCCGGCTTTGTCAGGAAGGATGTGTGGATGGTTGTCTGGAAAACATCTGGTCTAATTAGCATATGACCCTTTTATCAGTAGTTTAGATTATACATTGTCTTAGCTGGTTTTTTTTTTCTCCTCTTCATAATGTTCTTGAAGTTTCTACATTGTAAACTTTTCTTCTTAAGACATATTACTGGCACATACTATAACAGGAACTTATTTATAAGTGAATTTTCAAATTCTCCATGTTGTTGTTTATTATAAGTATATATCTTAGTGAGAATGTGATAAATTAGAGTTTATTTTTTTCTTACTTTTAATTTTTGTATCTCCAAGTTCTCATAGAATGATTTCAAAAATCTTAACTGCTCATGAAAATTGGTTTAATTACATTTTCACTAGCCAATTACTGTACATGTCAGGTTTTTCCTCACTGTTTCTAAAGAGAAGAAGAAGGTTGATTATCAGGACACTAGAGGCCCGATGCACAAAAATCATGCAAGAGTAGGCCTCCCTTCGCCCGGCTGCCGGCACCAGCTTCCCTCTGGCATTCGGGACCCAGCTTCCCTTGCAGCCCTGGCTTCATCTGGAAGGTCATCCGGTCTAATTAGCATATTATGCTTTTATTATTATAGATTATCAACACACAAAGAAGCAAAACCTAACACAAAGGAAAGAAACTAGCATTTTCTAAATCACCGGTTCTCAACCTGTTGGTCGCGACCCCTTTGGGGGTCGAATGACCCTTTCACAGGGGTCACCTAAGACCATCAGAAAATGCAGATATTTATATCACGATGCATAACAGTAGCAAAATTTCATGGTTGGGGGTCACCACCACATGAGGAACTGTATGCAAGGGTCGCAGCCTTAGGAAGGTTGAGAACCACTGCTCTAAATGGTGAATTACCTGGGTCCCTACATTCTTTGGCCATTTTGCCACATTGAGTGAGCATAGAGTGAGAGCAAAGTGTGAGGACTTCTACCTTAGTGTCCTAAATGGTGGTTGGTACTGGGGAAAGGATGATTATAGGGCTCCACATTGTCCCCAAGTGATGTTGCATAATGTATAAATTGGGATCAATTTTTGTTGGGACTAACATCGTTCATCAGGCTAAGGATGAGTATGCCACTTGACAGAATTGTATATGGACTGCGATGCTGGGCATACTGATTTCATAACCTGTAGGGATTATGATAGGATTATTATAATAAGAATCTACACATCTTGTGGTAGCAAAGCTGATTTTCTGAAGCTATAAAAATACTAGGTTTGTATCATATTATGAGACCGGAAAGCATCAATAGTGAAAAGTATTCTTCTACTTAAATGTTGGCTCTTGTAAAGTCTGTTCCTCCTGGGGTGTAAATGCCACCCTTCGGGCCATTGGCACCTTTTCTAAGGTGCTAAGTAGGGAATGGAAAGCTGATGTGTGAGGACTTTCGAAAGGCTGACATAGATTAGTTGATTCCAGAGAAGAGAGGGACAGTACTCTTTCCAAAAGAGACAAGCCTTTGAAATTCAACAAAAAGAGGTCATAATTCAGAATTGAGTTCAGTCAGACAGTTGTTGACTCTCACCATTGACCTTATAAGTATTTCAAAATACAAGAAAGCTACCTCGGTGCATTTTAGTTTATTCTCTACCTGACTGCAATTTATCTGAGAGCTTCTCTTTTAACTTAAACTTGACTTACATTTCACCTCTTGAATAGAATATATCTTTGACCTCCGGATGATATGAATACTCTCTCTGTAGTGTATAGCCTGGACCCAAAATAGTGTGATGTCCTAATTTTCACCTTTGAAAGTGAAAACCTGGGACAAGGTCATGTCCTCTTAAATCCAAGAAGTGTTTTATTCGGACTTGCTTCTCCCTTTCCCTTGAATGCTGTGTTATGAAAAGGATGACCACATGAATAATTAAAGTTTTCAATGTACAGGGCAAAAGTAAGTAAATAATTACAAGTAAAAACTCATTTTTACTTAGAGGAAGAGCAGCTGCAGAGGAAAATTTGAGATGCTGGTGACTTTCTGAAGAAAGGACAGACACCTTTTTTCCTGGTCCCATTTTAGGGCACTTATTCAGAATTGTGCATAGCCTGAGATTAACACCAGGGCTGCTTAATTCCTTTTTTGTTTCAACTCCATTAGTGGAGTAACTTGGCACCCTTAGAGCTACACAGTAGTGTTCCCTGGGTTATTATTTCTTTTTCTGGCAGTATTTTAATACAAATACAGAAAATGGAAAAGTTATCTTTATAGCCTCCTATTTCATTGCAGAAGCATTGTAGGGATTAATCGGTTTGCAGTCAGAAAGTAGTCTCTAAATTATTAAGCAAACTTTTGGAATTTATTAATTTGCAATCAGCAGGATTGGGGGCTGTGTTTGTTTTCTCTGTTGCTGAGAGAAAATTGAAAGCTTACATGAGAAATAGATTGGCTGCAAGGGCATATATTTATAAGCCCTTGATAAAAGCTCTGTGTTTTGATTCTCCAACATGGCCTCTTTCTGCCCTCCTCCCCCCTTTTTTTTCAAGATATTTCTGGCCTGGCAAGAGCTCTGTCAGTAAATTCTAATATGCATACATCCGATCTCAGTGCCTTTCCCATGATGCCTCCGTTGGGCTTCCTCTCCCAGCTCTTGCCCCATCTGAACAGGGCCCAGGGAGTGATGATCGTGTCCCATCATCGGGAGCGTTCTCCCTCTTCCATCACTAAGTGTTTTCATTTGTTCACTGGGAATCATTTTTTAAAATATTTATATTTTTATTTGATTTCAGAGAGGAAGGGAGAGATTAATAGAAACATCAATGATGAGAGAGAATTATTGATCGGCTGCCTCCTGCATGCCCAACACTGGGGATCAAACCCACATCCTGGGCATGTGCCCTGACAGGGAATTGAACCATGACCTCCTGGTTATAGGTCAATTCTCAACCACTGAACCACACTGGCCACTGGGAATAATTCAATAGAATTCAAGAAAGTTGTGCCATTTTTCTTTCTTAAAAAAAAGGCAAGTTGTAGTGTTCTGATAGTTTTTTTTTTGTTATAAAATATAGGCTTTTAAAATTTAGCCTACATGGTAAACTATGAAGGCAAGAAAAAAAATGATCCTTTTTTTATTATAAAATTTTATTCAGAAAGATGAGTAAATAATATGAAAAAGAGCTGCGGTCCATTTATATAAAAGAATACTATTTGGCGGTAAAAAGAAGGAAATCTTACCCTTGGTAAGCATGGATGGATCTGGAGAGTATTGTGCTAAGTGAAATAAGTCAGAGAAAGTCAAGTATCTTATGATTTCACTTATATGTATAATCTAATGAACAAAATGAACTAAGAAGCAAAATAGAGACAGATTCAGAGATGGAGAGTAGGCTGACAGCTGCCTGGGGAGGATTTTGGGGGACTGGGTGAGGTAGTGGTGGAGGCATTGAGCAAAAAAGAAAAAAAAACCTTCATAGACATGGACAACAGTGTGGTAATTGCTTGGGGGGAGTGGGGGAGGAGTGATGGAGGAGGGAACGGGGCATAAATGATGATGGAAGGAGACTTGGGGTAGTGAACACACAGTACAGTGTACAGATGATATGCTATGGAATTGTGCACCTAAAACCTGTATAATTTGGTCAACCAGTGGCACCCCGATAAATTCAATAAAACGGGAATAAAAAGAATAAAATGTAATTGGGAGTAAATTATTTCCTAATATAATAATTGTTTCAGAATTTTGGGCACCTACAAGCAGATTTTCTTTGTGCTTTGAGTAATGTGCACTCCTTTGAAAGGTGCAGTAACTCCTCAGCTCAGCAGGGAGCTCTTTAATTACTATTTCAGTTCTTTAAACTGCGCTGCCTCCTGCTCTGTTCTCCCAACCAAAAAGTAAATGGGCTTTCAAGAGGCCTAAAGTACAGTATGGAATTTGATTATACATTGAAAAAAAAATCCGATTCAACTAGTTAAAAATTAAGGGTAATTTAAAATTTATTTGGCTTTAAAGAGCCTCATTTATCTTTTATAAATTCCCCTTAGAAGCGTATTCTGATTTGGGGCTGTTATTAACCTTGCCTGAAAATAAGCAGTGTTGTTTCTTTGCCTACGTGGCTTATGTATTTGCCTTAAATTTTGCCTAGTTTAAATTACCTTAATGAAATTTTTTTTTCTTAAAAAGCATAGAGAATCAATTCTAGGCTATGTTGAGAATATGATTTTTAAATAAACAACAGAAATAGACACCTTACACACACACACACACACACACACACACACACACACACACACACACACAGTATTTGTATGTTCTCTATGCAATCACATCATTTTCCGTACCTTAAATTCTCATTTCCAGAAGGGTGGCTCTCAGTCGCTGCTGTCACGAAGGTTTCCAAAATCTACATCTCCAGTCCAATTACATTCCCCGAGTTCAAGTTTGTGATAAAAGAAACTCTTTATTACCAACATTATTAAGTTTAATATCTTCTCTGTGGTATTGAAGGCTTTCTGTGTTAGGACTTTAATCTACCTCTACAGACTAATCTTCATTATTTTTCTTCTTCTCCCTGTTTGAATTAAACTTCTCAAACACAGTTCCCCACCCACAATTGACTTTTCACAGGCAACTACCTTTGTAGTTCCACTCTTGAAGTTTCCACTCCCACGCTCAGAAACCTTGGGTCTCTGTCTGTAGTTTAAATCCTGGGTTTTAGAGGAATAAAAGGCCTTCCTACTTTTTATATGACTTTCAAATGAAATCCCTTTCCTGGGACCACTAATGAAATATCATCTTTACCTCCCAGGGCTCTAATGCGTGTTTACACAGACGCTCTGCAGACCCGCTCACAGCCTTGAGTTTATTTCTGGAGTTGTGTTTTCCCCTATCAAAGTGAACATGCCTTGCAGAAAGGGTTGTTCTTATGAAATGTAATTTCTAACATTTAGCTAATTATATGTAAATCTGCTATTTTCCATTTCCACAAAACCAGCACTCCTAGCCTAGAAAGTTGAAGTGCTTTCTTCCCTCATCCCTAAATCCAGTTAATTAGAAAGTCCTATGACTATGGTTACCTGAGGTATCTATGGACATTCACCTTACCCCAGAGCCAGACTAAGGAACATATTAAGGGGAGATCCTGCTAGAGCAGCTTTCTGGTCAACCCCAACATCAGTGTCCTCCTCCTTTATCCACATAGACGAACAACTTCTTTTTTGCTAGAAGGAAAGTTATTTATTCAGTGAACCATGGGTGTCTACCCATCATCTTAGAAATATTAATGGCTGAAACCAGTTTGGCTCAGTGGATAGAGCATTGGACTGTGGACTGAAGGGTCCCGGGTTTAATTCCGGTCAAGGGCATATACCTTGGTTGTGGGCAAATCCCCAGTAGGGGAGCATGCAAGAGGCAGCTGATCAATCTCTCTCTCATTGATGTTTCTAACTCTCTATCCCTCTCTCTTCCTTTCTGTAAAAAAATCAATAAAATATATTTAAAAAAAGAAATATTAATGGTCAGACAAAACAAAATATGTGAAGAGAGACCAGATTTAGTAAATATCAACAATTTGCCATTCTCCTGGAGGTACTTTTATTTATTTTTAAATATATTTTATTGATTTTAGAAAGCAAGCGGGAGAAAGAAAAACATCAATGATGAGAGAGAATCATTGATCGGCTGCCTCCTACACACCCACTACCACGGATTGAGCCTGCAACCCAGGCACATGCCCTTAGCCAGAATCGAACCTGAGACCATTCAATCCGAAGGCCAATGCTCTATCCATAGTGCTAAACTAGCCCAGGCTCCTGAGAGTACTTTTAGATAGAGAGTGTGCTGCAGATGGGGAACAGGACAACAGGAATTGAACAAAAGCAACACTTTCCTAACCATAAGCAGAAAAGATTATCTCATTTCATGTCCACAGATAAGACACTTAGATGTGTCAGTTAGGGAAGAAAACTTCTCTCTGCCATCCGTATTGAATTCATTATACATGAAAATTGCTTTATGATTTCTAGATGCAACACCAAAGGCACAATATATAAAAGAAATAACTCATAGGTTGGAAGAATATATATGAAAAAAAAACTGTTTTCCAAAACAAACAAAAAAATGCCTTAATAAACATCTCCCTGAAAAAGATATATAACCAGCCAATGTGTCTCAGTGGTTTAGTGTTGACCAATGAACCGAAAGGTTACAGGTTTAATTTCTGGTCAGGGCACATGCATGGGTTGTGGGCTCAATCCCCAGTGGGAGGCATGCAGGAGGCAGCTGATCAATGAGTTCTTCAGTCAAGCACTCACCTAAAAAGTTAGAGAGTGGAATTCCTTAATTTTGCGTGTTTTTTTTTTTGGTCTGTTACTGTAGATATATTCTAAATTATAGTGGCCATACAAATTATAATCTTAAGAGAACAGGCAATCATTTCCACAGCAAAACTGTGTGTAGACGTTAGTCATTTTATTGGTTACTTAAGTCACCATCAGCTTCTTTAATTTCCACAGACCCAGTGAACCCTGAAAGCAATTTGAGAAGGGATGCCAGTTCATTATTGACAGAAGCATGTTCTCCTTCTGACACAAGCTCCCAGAATTTGAATTATGGTGGAATCTGTTCCATTATGTTTTAATCATAAGAGGGCCTTTTCTCCGCCTTTGTCCCCTCCACCAAATCAGGTTTTCTTAGAATTATGTGGAATCAGAGGAATGCACAAGTTTTTTTGTTTTGTTTCAGAACTAACGGGTTACAGTTATAATTGTGTGAGTTTGGTGAAAAAATAAAATAAGGATCATAATGCCATGATCAAGTAGGTTCAGGAAATTTTTAAATAGGAGTACAATTTCTTTATTATTTTAAAAAGTCTTTTATTGTTTTGATATCATGAAAACGAAATCCCCCAAATTGAAATGAGATTTTTTTTTGGTTTTATTTTGCACTTATTTTTATGTTAAGCCTGCTCATTAACACGATTCATGGAACTTAGCTCGAGAAGCACCGAGGACAATGAATGGTGACTGTGCTGCTTTTCCTCACAATCCACTTGCTTTTTAAGTCTCTGTCAATGTTCTGCCTCCAAAAAGCCTGCACAGAATTCTCCCAAATCTCATCCTACTATTGTGATCTTCATTTGCATCTGTCATCAGAACCTCATTGCAGTGGTACCTCGAGATACAAGTTTAATTCATTTCGTAACCTTGAGGCCTGGGAAACTATGAGACGCTCCAGTCGAGGTAAACTGGTGGGTCGCGGTAAACTGGTGGGTTGTGTGCAGCCGGCCGATCCGTGTGATTACTCCTATCTCAAATGTTGCTCGTATTTCAAAGCAAAAATCGCTCCCTCGATGGCTCATATCTCAAAAATCTCATATGTTAGGGCACTCGTATCTCGAGGTTCCACTGGTACCTTGGAGAGCAAGCCCACTGTCTGGGCCTCCAGGCTTTAGAATCCTTGGTTACTTTGGATTAAACTCCAGCTATGTCCTTGGCTCCCCTCAATTAGTGGTCACATGCATTCCTACTTTAGTCTTCCTCTCGCTCCACAAGACTTGAATACATTATCCATATTTCTTTGAGCTTAGAACCTTCAGACATTCTCTTCCTAGTAACCACATCTAATACTTTTCCTGAGCCAATACGATAGATGGCTCTCTGTCAGCAGTGCCCTGTCAGTGTTAGTCTCATAAGCTAAGGGTGGAGTGTTCATGTCATGCCTAGCATAGCATCTGGGCTCAGTGCAAGCTAGAAATAAGTTCTATGGTGGTAGTGATGCTCTCAGGGCGTTTCCCCCAAGTATTCCACAGCCTCACTTCCTCATGTTGGATGTGATTCTCAAAGTGCAGAATCAATTTCATTGTCAGCACCACCTAGACCACTGGTTCTCAACCTTGCTAAGGCCGCGACCCTTAACTACAGTTCCTCATGTTGTGGTGACCCCAACCATAAAATTATTTTCGTTGCTGCAATGTTGATACTGTTAATGAATCGTAGTGTGGATATCTGTTTTCCAATGGTCTTAGGTGACCCTGCTAATGGTTCTCAACCTATGGGTCACAACAGGTTGAGAACCGCTGCTGTAGAGTCTAAGACCATCAGAAAACACAGATATTTACATTACGATTCATTAACAGTAGCAAAATTATAGTTATGAAGTAGCAATGAAAATAATTTTATGGTTGGGGGTCACCACAACATGAAGAACTGTATTAAAGGGTCGCAGCCTTAGAAAGGTTGAGAACCACTGACCTAGATCTTTCTGCAAATAAATGCTCCCAGTCCCTCTGCCCCCCTTCAGAAATATGGGATCAGAAACCCTGGTGGGAGTGGGCCCAGCAATTTGTTTCAGGTGATTCTGGTAAAAGCTCAAGTTTTCAAACACTGGTCTAAAAGTTTGGTTGAGTTTTATACACATTTGTTCATTTCAATAAATGTTCCCCCCTTCCTAGAATGTAGCATTGGTGATTACCCCTCCCCCCAATTTTATGATATTTTCTTGGATCTTTGGAGGATGAGTGTTGGATATATACACTCAAGATCCCTTGAGTCATCTTGAAGATAACCTTGATGCTACATTATGTCATTCTACTGGGCAGATATAAGAAACAAATGGATGGCAGGAAACTCCAAAAAAGTGGTTCTACTAGGCGGTGGATAGTTTAGCCTCCCAACAACTTAACACTCCTTAATGCCCCATTGTACAAATTCTTTCCATGGTAAGTCCTGGTATTTAGTGACATTTTTATTATATTTTGCACTAGGATCTCTTCTAATAGGAAAATTGTGCCTGCGGTTCTATTCTTTACTGTATTATAGGGTGTGTGTATCTACACTAATAAAAGAGAAAGATGCAAATTGCAATGCCCACCAGCCAATCAGGAGTGGGTATCCAAATTAACAAAGATGGTGGAGTAATTTGCATATACAGGTGCCTAGCGGCTGAGGGCCTCTGGGCAGTGTGGAAAGGCAGAAAGGTAGTCAGGGGAAGGAAGGCCCATTCTTGCATGAATCTTTGTGCATTGGACCTCATATATATATATATATATATATGTATATATATATATATATATATTTCTATTCCTTCATGATGCTGAGTGACTAGCTAAATGGATATATTAATTTAACTTAAGCCTTCAAATCTAAAATAAATCAAATAAAAGGACACATGAAATTCAGGGTCAGATAAGAGAGATTTTAATTATCAACTGTGTATTGATGGGTTAACTACTTAACATCTCTAAACCTCTTCTTTCTCAATTACAAAAAAATACACAAAATTTTAGATTGTTGTAAGAAATCAAAATTAATAAGTAAAACATCAAGACTTGGTAGGAATTTGATGCATTTTGGCTTTTGTTACAAAGTTACTAAATAGTATATATTTAATGTTACCACTACTAGATATGACTTTTCTTTAAAAGGAGCTTTCAACATATTATTCCACACACACACACCTTTCACTACAGCATGATAATTGGTTTTAGACATTTGCTTATTAATTTCTATTATTATTAGTGGGAAAACTCCAGTGTTCCTATTAATGGAAAAGTCATCATGCTGGTAATAATAATAACATGTGTTAGGAATTACGTATCATAGGTAACGCTAAATTTTTTCTCTACATTTGAATAATAAACTGTAAGAATTCCTAAACTAAACTTGGCAATCTTTCAGAGGCTGGGTAAATTATAGTAAGAAAAAGGACCTAAAACTCGTGAATATAATTGGGTATAACATTTGCACAAATAGAGGTTATATCCTAGGAAAAATTTTGAATTTTGATACACACACATGAAATACAGAGTACACTCCTCACTGTTAATATGCGAAGAAGAGGAAGTGATTAGACTACCTTGCATGAATCCGAAGGCTGTAATAAGGCTCCAGTTCCCATCAGGAAATACATCAAATCAAATAAAGTAATATAAAATAAAAATCTTTGCAATGTAAAATTGGAAGTATATTTATGTGCATTCCTCCAATTACCAAAAATGACAGTAAGAACATTCATAAGAAAGCACTAGAACTTAATCAAGGACATTTCTCTCATCAGTGGGATGATCCCAGGCCCGAACCAGGTGAAGGAGGTGGACCTGAATCCTTGCTTGGTAGAAAAACATGAACATAAAAAAAAACTCAGCACCTTTTAAAATTAGTTTGCACATTGTAGAGTATGACCTCTGATGTTTCCAGCTCATATATTTAACTGTTTCATTCAACATTTTCCATCACCTTCTCAACAACCACCAAAAGCCATCCTGTGCAAGAGGTGAGCAGAGAAACCTACTCTCCCCTGTCCTGGGGCCCCTCCCAATTGAATTTCTCATTAAGGGGTACAAAGGCAAATCTAACAAGGAGCCTGGCATCTAGAAATTTGAAAGGAAAACAGGAGAAAGTGCCTAAGAATATTCAAGGCAAAGGAGAAGAAAAAAAATAGCAAAGTTTTACAGAAACCAATGGCTGGCCCAGCTATACCATTTGCAGGCCTTGGGGGAAAAGTACAAATTGGGGTCCACATATCAGATCTCTAAGTATCTGCATATTTAACAGTTAAATATCAAGCCAGCGCCATATGTTCTAGGCTTTTAGTGAGGGTATCACCAGCTCCTGGTTCCAATGTCTACTTTAGTTATCTACAGCTACAAACTACTCCTAAGATGTATGGTCTTAAACCATTGTGTTTATTATTTGCTCAGAATTCTGCAATTGGGTTGGGATCGGTGGACACCACCTGTGACTGCTTCCGTTGGGGCAGGTTGAATGGCCTAGAACTGGTGGGAATGACTCAGCTAGTGTCACTGGCTTGAGTCCTAGGTTTTTGCTGCTGGCTGGTGACTCGGTTTCTGTGTCAAGTGGGTCCTCCAGGATGAAGATATTGAAAAACAGATCCAAGAAACTATTAGACTTTAGGATGTTGTAGAAAAACCATTTTGAAGAGAATAGATAATATTTTTAGAAAATGGAACACAATTAATTCATATTGGAGGAGAGAGAGTTGGATCCCTATTGCAAGTCACATAGTCGAAGCACAAAAACAACAACAATTTTGCAAAATTTGGGACATGTATAAAAAATACTTCTAAATATATGAAGGCATCTTATAAATTAAAGAGAAAAAATTAAAAAATCCAATGGTCAAAAGCCCTTAGAGTTTGATTTGTGAAGGATAAATATATCAGTATGCACATATGTGTACAATATTTAGACTCAGTAACAAAAATGTAAAATGAAATATGAGTGAGGACACATATTCATTAGTAGGAAAATCTTAACAAATCCATGCCATGGAATACTATGTAATCATTAGAAACTCTCAAAGATTTCAAGATATGAAACACCCAGGGCATATTATAAAGCAACTAGAAGTAGATTTTTAAACAGTACATATAGCATATGCAGCATTTTTATGCAGTGTTCTACGTGTTACTAGTTTCACTTAATACATAGGAGTTGGCAAAAGTATGTTTACAGTTGTAAGTACTTGAAACAGAGTTTATTCTTGTAT
This sequence comes from Lasiurus borealis, assembly GCA_004026805.1. NCBI lineage: Eukaryota > Metazoa > Chordata > Mammalia > Chiroptera > Vespertilionidae > Lasiurus > Lasiurus borealis. Next base: position 1,217 of record PVJN01031596.1, on the reverse strand, counting down.
TATTATTTACTAACTAGGGGCTCAATGTGTGAATTCATGCACCTTAAAAGGAACTGTGAGCTGAGACTGCAGTGGGCACAGGGCAGGGTCTTGGCCCATCCTTCATGCCTCTTCGCAGCCCCTCCCTCTATGGCCCCTGGTCTCCTCTCTTATGGCAGCTCTGTTCCTGCTGCTGCTGCTCCCACACACTGATGGCACCGGCCCTGCTTGCACCCACTGCCAGTGCAGAGTGATTGGGGCGGCACCAGAAGTGAGTGCAAGTGGTGGCTGCTGCCCTGATCACCCTCCAGGAGCAGGAGGAGGTGGAAAAGCCCTTAGGGGTGATTGAGGCCAGCAGCACTACTCGCGCTTGCTAAGAGCACTGAGCAATTGGGACCGGCACCGGGCACCGGTAGTGGGTGTGAGTGGTGGCTCCAGCGCCAGCTGTGGGTGTGAGCAGAGCTGGATCTGGCAGTGGGTGCAAGCAGGGTCAGTGCCAGCAGCAGGTGCAGGCACTGGGTGGGACCTCCGCATGCAGGAGCGAAGAATTTTCAGGAACCACCAGAGACTCAACCTGGTGCCCCATGTTGGTCTGGCATCTCCACTCAACATCCTGCCATGGCAATGCCCGCCATGTTCTGCATGCACCCCCTGTGGTCAGTGCATGTCATAACAACCAGTTGTTTGGTTGGTTGGTTGTTCTGCCTGTTCAGTTTATTTGTATATTAGGGTTTTATTTACATAGATTATTGTATTACTTTCCATATGAACAACTGCAAGCCTACTTTTTGCTCAGGCCTATATTTTAAAAGATTCATCATTAAGAAAGCATTCATAAACTTTTTGTTGTAGTATGATTCATTTTTGTAGTCTTGACTCAAAGCCAGTGTAAGCATTTGTCATGTCAGGGATTTTGTTAACGGGATGTAGTGCTGACCTGAGGCTGCTGGAAAGCCTACTGGGGTATGAGTGAGGTGCATAGAGGGATAGGAAGATATGTGCAGGTCATCCTATATAATAAATAGGTAATATGTAAATTGACTATCATGGCCTCATAAGATGGTTGCCTATGACCAGGCTGGCAGGAGGTATTAGTGAGGAACAACCAAACAACTGAACAGCAGGCTGCATAGAGAGACCAGGCCAGCAGGGGAGGGGAGGGTGGGGAGGTGCATGAGGGGTGATCAGGCTGGCAGGGAGGTAGTTGGGGATGACCAGGCCAGCAGGGTGGGGGATTC
>PVJN01031595.1:7152-24856 GCA_004026805.1 Lasiurus borealis | reverse complement strand
GGGGGACAGGGTTGCGGGGGGCCGGGGGGAGAGAGGGGGGACATCCTGCTCAGCCCTGCCAAGCGGTGCTTTCTGTCCCTGCGGCAGAGGCTCCGTCCCCAGAGCCCAGGCGGCAGGAGCGGGTGAGGCAGGCCTGCCCTTCCAGGACCCGAGCTCCCCAAGGATGCTCCGTCAGGACGGTTCTCTGCCTCCGGCTCGGGATCCGGACAGTACCTTGGCCAGCGTCCTCGGGGTCACCGGAGCTGGGATGGAGAGTTAGAGTTCCCGAGGACCCCCAGGCCTGCCCTGCCTCCCTCTTCATTCCCTGTCTCCTGCCCGCTGTGCAGCTTGCTGCCTCTCCCTGGACACCGTCCCTATCACCTGTGCGCAGTGACTCCTCGTTATGGGAAGATGCTGGAGGGCAGGGAGGGGGGGAGGCAAGAGGAATAGGAGGGAGTGGAGGTACCTAGTCACTTTGAACTGAATGGTCACCAGTTGATAGGGGGAGAGTTCACTGGGGCCTGGGCCTGGACCCTGTGCCCCCCATGTCCATTAAAGCCTGCAGTGTATGAATAATAACAATAGGTCAGCTGAGACACTTCCCAACAGACTTTCAAACACTTCACCAGGCCGGCCCCGAAGCCTGGTGAGGCACAGGCAGTGATTAAGGACACACGTTGGGCCGAGACCGGTTTGGCTCAGTGGATAGAGCGTCGGCTTTCGGACTGAAAGGTCCCAGGTTTGATTCCGGTTGGGGGCATGTACCTTGCTTGTGGGCACATCTCCACTGTGGGGTGTGCAGGAGGCGGCTGATCGATGTCTCTCTCTCATCGATGTTTCTGACTTTCTATCTCTCTCCCTTCATCTCTGTAAAAAATCAATAAAATATACTTTAAAAAAAAAAGGACACAGGTTGGTGGTAGAGTCAGGCAGGCCCTTGATTTTGAATATCAGTTCTGACTCTTCTTAGCCGCATGATCTTTAGTAAATTATTCCATCCCTAGAGCCTCCATTTCCTCATCTCTGGGATACAGACCTCATAGAGCTAATGAGAGATTTCACTGGAATAATGCCCATTACAGCCGGCACAAGCCTCCTGTCCTCATATAAGGAGTGAGAGCTGGCACAGTGTCTGGAACAGCAAGTGCCTGGCACCTCGTGAGTGCACAATGTGAGCTAGGAGCCACCTGAATATTAGTATGTGTGCACATATTCATACTGCTGTGGAGTGCCTGCATGCTCAGATGAAAGACAGGTGGTATTAGGGACAACACGCATGCCAGGCACACATTAGGCCCTCCTTCCCTGGCACTGGCTCTGCTTGGGCTCTTTGAGTTGGTTTACTGGGGGCTCGTTGGGTGTGGACTCGAGTCTGGGAAGACTTCCTGGAGGAGGAGGCTGTTAGAAGCGATGAGATGGGTCATTCACGGGGACCGGTGATGCTGGCAGGACTGGCCAGGATGATGGCAGAGGCATCCCATCACCTACCTTCACGACTTCTACCTGCCAACCATAGAGATGAGTGTTCCCATTTTATAGATGCTGTTTCGAGGCTCAGGGAGGTCAGCTCACCAAGGAGTGCTCAAGGCCCCCGAGGAGTCCAAGCCTTGAGGGGTTCCCTGCGAGGGCCCCAGGATGCTCCCCAGCCCCGAGGGAAGTCCTGCACACGTCTCACATTCAGGGAAGCCCTAGAAGAGGGGGTGACCTGTCTCCTGGGAGGAAAAGCAGCGCCTCCCCATCTTTAGGGTGTCGGTCTGGGGTCCTTCGGAGCCTCTCCTGGGCATAGGACTCCCATTGTTCCAGCCCCCCTCTTGTACCCCAGACTGGCCAAACCGGTTCTGGGGAAGGGGGGCGGGGAGCAGGCACGTTGAGACAGCCGCCTGCCCGCCTGCGAGGTTCCCTCCGCCTTCACCTCCCCCCTCCCTGCCCCACACAATACCCAGGAGCTTGCATCGCCCGGGCTTAGGGGCCATGCAGGCATCGCCCCCTGAGGACCTGGCTGCAGCCCCAGAGCCCCCAGGGTGGCCCGGAGCCCTGGACCGTGCGGGAGGCTGGACCGGAAGGAACTCCCTGGCTGAGGTAGGGCCCCACCCGGCTGCCAGCAGCCCATCCTTCTCCCGCCAGGCTCCCAGAGGGAGTCCTTTGTGCTGCCCGCCGCACTCACCGTGGCTTTCTGGGGCTCCGCCGCCTGCTGGGCCGGGATCCCCTCTCCAGCCTTGACCTTCTGCTTGGCTTTGTCCCTTTAGGGGCGGAGGGGCCTCGGTAGGGTCCCTCCTCCTCTGGGCACCAGGGCAAGGGGCACCAGGGAAGGGGCAGGGAAAAGCTGGGCACAGGAGGCCAGAGGCGCTTTCCCTGGACTATGGCAGTGCCCAGGGACCCTCCCTGCCAGCCGTGCCATGGATCCATTGTCCTGAGGTCAGCAGTGCCCCCTGGATGGCCTCTGGGCCCCTGACCATCCTTCTCATCCTGCGGAGGGGCCTGACTCACAGATGGGGACACCGAGGCCTGGGGACAGACTTGCTAGGGCCACACAGCTTGTTCATGTCCACACTGGGCCTTGAACCTGGGCAGCGTTTTTTCCTGTGGGTTCCAGAAGGACTGTGGCTGGCCTAGTGAGCACTAGTGAGCCTCCTGCAATCATGTCTTGGGCAGGTAACGTCCCTGCTCCCGTGGCCAGTTCTCGAAGTTTTTTGCTTTTCCAGCGGAGATGAGCGACACACCATATAAACACAGCTCTGCCCCCTCCCCGGTCCCCAGCATGGAGGTAGAGAGGGCCACACACTGGAAGGTCACAGGGCCGGCAGCCCAGCTAGACCCCTGGGCCTGGACCCTGGCTTCCCCCCCTTCTAGAGACCTGCCTCCAGCTCCGCTCCCCCTAGAAAGCCTTCCACCCCCCAGCCTTCTCCCCCGAGGCGTCAGGAGGGGGTGTTCCTGCCCCCGGGGCTCCCTGTTTTGCTCATTTCTCTCGGCCACTGACAGGGGAGTGGGTGGCTCCTCCCTGCCCTTCAGGAGCTTGCAGAGCCCAAGCGGAGAGTCTCCCAGACTACAAGGAAGCGGGGGCATGTGTGTATTCTTGCGTGCGTGTGTTCTTGCATGCCTGGGCCCACAGAAGCAAGTGGGCCTTCTGGGTTGAGGGCTTCTGGTTCCTGGAGAGAGAGAGAGAGAGAGAGAGAGAGAGAGAGAGAGAGAGAGAGAGAGAGAGAGAGAGAGACCTGTGTGGTGGACAGTGGTCCCCTGTCTCCTGCCAGATGCTTTCACAAAATTGGGTGTGCCTCACCCTCCCTGCCTCAGTTTCCCCATCTGCGTGATAGCCCCTGACTGGAGAAAGACTAGTAACACTCAGAAGAATGACTATCAGCGACAAAGCTCCTACTCTGTTATCCTTAATTCTCAGATTAGTGTTTGACATGACTATCCTAGTTACCAGATGAGGAAACCGAGAGACTTGCTTAGATGGACAGAGGTTTCATATACAAGCTAAAGTGCCTGGCTGGAGTGGCTCAGTGGTTGACTGTCGACCTATGAACCAGGAAGTCACAGTTCGATTCCCGGTAAGGGCACATGCCCCGGTTGCAGGCTCCATCCCCAGTAGGAGGTGTGTTAGGAGGCAGCCAATCAATGATTCTCTCTTTTGATATCTCTCTCTCTCTCTCTCTGCCTCTCCCTTCCTCTCTGCCATCAATCTATCAATAAAAAGGAGTTGAGAGGCCGGGTGCAGAGAGAGTGGGGTCCAGTCACAGATCCAGCTGTCCCCACTGGGTCCTCTCTCCCTCTCTCCGTCTCTCCCAGCGTCACGACCCTGTCACTGTTTCTCGCACCCCAAGGCTCTCTCCCTGATCTACGAGTGTTGGGTCCCCAGATTATTTCCGTCAGAACAGGTAGCTCTTCCTTCCTCCAGGAAGCCTTCCTGGAGAGCTCAGGTGGAGGCGAGCCCAGCACCCCGCTCCGAGGACTCCTCTGGGCTCTGCTTTTGCCAACCTGGATCGTAACTGTTTTCGTTTCTGGCTTCCCCTGCCGGACTGGCAGCCCCGTGGGGCACGACATGTTCCTCCCTCTGCCTCTGCGTTTTTCTGGGCTTCCCGGCATCCGGTCTGTCTGAAACTGTCAGCGTCACTGTCTCCGTCCCCGTGTCCCCGACTGCCTCAGCCTGTGGCTCTCAGGGTCTAGAAGTGGCTGCTGAAAGGTTTCCGTTTCTCCAGGGTCTCTCTCTCTGTCTCTCCGGGGCCTCCTGGCCCTGCCAGGCTGGGCACTGCCCTTTTGGCCTGAGGGGCCTCTGGGGATGTGGGGGGGTCCCTGCTGCCCCCCCCCCGCCTGTCCACAGCGAGGCCAGGCTAGGGTAGGCCCCCGCCCAGCCGCTGCCGGCTCCCTCCCTCCCGCCCTGCCGCTTGCCTCACCACAGGGTTTGATGAATCAAACTCTTTGTCTGGGTGGGATCTCCCCCAGCCAGCTGGGCAGAGAGAGGGCTTCCCCTGCCGGAGCAGCGGACCAGCAGCGGCGGCAGCCTCCGCCGGAGAGGTGAGGGGCGCAGGAGGGCCACTGGCAGGGGGCCAGGGCTGGGGGGGCTGGGACCCCTGGGTCATCATCAGGCTTGTCCCGAGGCTCCAACAGCCTCCGAGGGTGCCTTTCTCTGCAGGCAGGACCCGTTGAGCCTGGCCTGATCCGGGGGCTGGGAGCCGGGGTGGGGAAGAAACCCTGCTCACCCCGAGCTGCGGGGTGGGGGGGGGGCTGGGACGCCACCCCGTCCTGCTCCTGGGAGCGCCTGGCCTGATTTGCCCGGTGGCGCGCCTGCCAGTCTGCGACTCTCCCAGCCAGCTTGGCATGGGTGTGGGCACCACTCGGCACGGAGAGCTGCAGCTCTGGGCATGGGAAGGGAGGTTGGGCAACTCCAAAGCCAGGACCTCCTAGGCCTGCGTGTTTGTGTCCTCCGCATCCTGGTGTGTGTGAGGGACCGGAACACGAGTGGGAGAAAGCTGGCGTGGACGTGTGACTAACGACGGGTGCCCGTGTGTGAACGTGTGTGGCTGTGTGAAGACGTGTGTGAACGGGTGAGCCTGTGAATGGGAGGTGTCTGAGCGTAGCTGTGAGGCTGTGTATGTCAGTGTGTGTACCTGGGAGGGAATGTGTGTGGATGTCCGTGGCAGTGTCTGTGTCTGTGTACATCTAATCATGTGTCAGAGTTAGAAAACACACAAGGTGGTGAGAGGCACAGACTCAGAAGCGAGGCTGCCTGGGTTTGAATCCCGGTTCTACCAAATACCTCTGCGCCTCACTTTGCTCGCCTGTACGATGGGCTAATAATGGCATCAGCTCAGGGCTGGTGTGAGGATACGTGAGACACACCCTACAGAGCGCCTGGCCTATCTGTCACTCACTCAATGCCATGTGAGTATCAGTGATTTCTGTGTAATTCGGTGGGTGAGCGTGCCGGTACCAATGCGGGTACACGTGTCGACATCAGCGTCTGTCCAGGCCTCCAGGACAGGGTGGCTCCCTGGCCAGCCTGCTGTCCGGTGTCTGGTTCTGACACCTTCCCCCCTCCAGGCCCTGGTGACCGGCGCAGCAAAGGAGGCATGGACTGTGGGCCGCCCGCCACCCTCCAGCCCCACCTGGCCGGGCCCCCCGCTCCGGCCTGCCACCCAGTAGCTGTGTGCCAGCAGGAGAGCCTGTCCTTTGTGGAGCTGCCCACCCTGCAGCCCCCACGCCCCGTGTGTCTGGACCTCTTCCCTGTCACCCCGGAGGAGCTGCAGGCTCCCGGCAGCCGCTGGTTCCTGGGGACCCCTGCTCCCCTCCAAGGGCTGCTATGGTCACCGTCCCCGACAGTCCCCGACACCGAGCTCTCTCCCGGTGGGGGGATGCGGCCCAGCAGGGCTGGCAGCTGGCCACACTGTCCTAGTGCCCAGCCCCCGCCTCTGGAGGGACCCTGGAGCCCCCAGCACCCACAGCCTCAGCGCCGGGCCAGCCACGGCTCGGAGAAGAAGTCTGCCTGTGAGTCACTCTGGGTGACCCGGAGTGGCGGGGGGATGAGGGGTGGCCCAGGGGAGTGAATAGGGGAGAGGTTGGAGGCCTTTTAGGACTTTTAAACCCCAGAGTCCCCCAAAACAGGCAGGATGAGTGGTAGGTTTTCGTGAGAGGAAGCTGGAGCTCAGGGAGACGGGAATGCCTTGTCTGCAGTCACCCAGCAAGTGGGGGGCTGTCCTGAGCTCCCGGCCCTTTGCCCTCCCTTCACCCACTGTCCCCTGGCACTGCGCCCCCTCTGCCCCTCTAGCTGATTGCACTTCTCTGGGGACCAGCTCTCAGCAAATCCATTGCCCTTGCCCTGGGACATGTGGCCTCGATGCTCCGGGCCACGGGGCAGCGGCAGCGGCAGCAGAGAGGAGGTGGGAGAGACCCCGGGGTGGGGTGTCCAGCCCGTGCTCTCACCCCACCTGCAGGGCGCAAGATGCGGGTGTACCAGAGCGAAGAGGGCCCGGGCAGCCCCGAGGCCCCCGCGGTCTTCCTGGAGCCGGGCCAGGTGGCAGAGCCGCCGCTGAGCACGGAGGAGCCCAGGCCGCTGGAGCTGGCGGCGCCCACCCGAGGCGGCCTGGAGGGGCCCGAGCGGAGGCGCTTCTCGGCCTCGGAGCTGATGACCCGGCTGCACTCGTCCCTGCGCCTGGGCCGCCACTCCGCAGCCAGGGCCCTGGCCCCCGGGGCGGGCGCTGCAGCCGCCCGGGAAGGTACCTGCTCCTCCTCCCCGGGGCCCCCAGAGCAGCCGGGAGCCAGATGCCGGGTGGGGCACGGCTCACTCCCTGCACCCCCGAGGCTGGGCGCTGCCCAGGGCCACCACCCACCCTGCGCTCCCGCCTCCTGCAGGGAAAGCCTCCGGCCGGGAGCCGCGCGGCGGCGCAGAGACGAGGGCGGAGGGCGCGGCGGCGGCGGCCCCCGTGGACCCCGGCGGGAGCCAGGGCGGCGGGCCCGAGTCCAGGTAGCGCCTCTCCCTCCCTCCGGGTCGGGTCTGAGGCCGGGGCGCACGCCGCGGAGCCCCGACCTTCTCCTTTCTTCCCAGGCTGGCGTCGCAGGAAGAGCCGGCTCAGGGTCCCCGCAGCGCCAGCGAGCGGCGGCAGTCCCGGTTCCTCCTGAACTGTACGCAGGAGGGGGGGGCCGAGGGCTGAGATCCGGGGCTCGTGGGAGAGGGGGAGAACGGCATCTCAGCTCCCAGCACGGGGCTAGCGCGCAGGTGGTGCTCGAGCAGTGTTTATGGAGTGAGTGAATGAATGAGTGAATGAATGAGTGAGTGAGTGAGTGAGTGAATGAGTGAGTGAATGAATGAGTGAGTGAGTGAATGAGTGAGTGAATGAATGAGTGAGTGAGTGAGTGAGTGAGTGAAAGAGTGAGTGGATGGGTGAGTGAATGAATAAGTGAACGAATGAGTGAGTGAATGAGTGAGTGAGTGAGTGAATGAATGAATGAGTGAATGAGTGAATGAGTGAGTGAATGAGTGAGTGAATGAATAAGTGAGTGAGTGAATGAATGAGTGAGTGAATGAATGAGTGAGTGAATGAGTGAGTGAGTGAATGAATGAGTGAACGAATGAGTGAGTGAATGAATGATTGAGCGAATGAATGAATGAGTGAGTGAGTGAATGAATGAGTGAGTGAATGAGTGAGTGAATGAATAAGTGAGTGAGTGAATGAATGAGTGAATGAGTGAGTGAGTGAATGAATGAGTGAGTGAACGAATGAGTGAGTGAATGAATGATTGAGCGAATGAATGAATGATTGAGTGAATGAATGAATGATTGAGTGAATGAATGAGTGAGTGAATTAATTAATGAATGAATGAGTTCACTATCCCGCTGCTGGTTGGGTGGGGGGCTCTCGGCGGGGTTGGGGGGCCGGGAGGAGCCGGGCCGCGGCAGGCGGGCACCCACAGCCCCCGCCCTCTCCCGCCCAGCCGTCCTCTACCAGGAATACAGCGACGTGGCCAGCGCCCGCGAGCTGCGGCGGCAGCAGCGCGAGGAGGAGGGCCCGGGGGACGAGGCCGAGGGCGCGGAGGAGGGGCCCGGGCCGCCGCGCGCCAACCTCTCCCCCAGCAGCTCCTTCCGCGCGCAGCGCTCGGCGCGCGGCTCCACCTTCTCGCTGTGGCAGGACATCCCCGACGTGCGGGGCAGCGGCGTCCTGGCCACGCTGAGCCTGCGCGACTGCAAGCTGCAGGAGGTGCGCGGGCCCGGTCAGGAGGGGGTCCCGAGGCCCCGAGGGGAGGCGGCCGCTCTGTGGAGCGGGGCCGGGAGACCTGGGTGCGGAGACTTAGCGGGGTTCGGGACTACCGGGGTCCCCGGCCACCTGGACGGCAAACTGCAGAAGGTGGGGGAGGCGGGGCCACCAGAGGGCGGGGCCGAGGGGACGGGTAACGCCCAGGTGGGTGCTAGGACCTGGCCGGGCGGGGCTGGAGCCTTGGAGCCGAAAGCCAGTGGAGAAGCGGGGGCAAGGGGCGGGGTCAACGGGGGCGAGGCCTCGGATAGGGCAGGGCCAGAGGAGGCGGGATCAGGAAGCTGCAGAGCCAACCCGAGCGACCCCGAGTGGTGGGCGGGGCCATGGAGAGGGCGGAGCCAAGAAAGGGGCGGGTCAGAGAGTGGGCGGGGCCAAAGCCCGGGCTAGGGGCTCAGTAGAGGGCTCCCGTTTGGTTTGAACAGTTGTGCTGGGGCAGGAGATGCGTCCTGAACCCCACTAGGCACCAGCGCTCAGGGGTGGGGAACAAGAGGGCCAGGAAGGCGTCCGGGTGGCCTGGTCTGGCGGTTCACCCCCTCGTCTGCCTCAGGCCAAGTTCGAGCTGATCACGTCCGAGGCCTCGTACATCCACAGCCTGTCGGTGGCTGTGGGCCACTTCCTGGGCTCGGCAGAGCTGAGTGAGTGTCTGGGGGCGCAGGACAAGCAGTGGCTGTTCTCCAAACTGCCCGAGGTCAAGAGCACTAGCGAGAGGTAAGGGACCGGCCTGGCCTGGCCTGGTGGGGGTGGGGGGTGGGGATGAGATTGGCCCCTAGGTCTGGGGTCTCACCCTGTCCCTGACCCCTCGCTGACCCCACAGGTTCCTGCAGGACCTGGAGCAGCGACTGGAAGCAGATGTCCTGCGCTTCAGTGTGTGCGACATTGTGTTGCGCCACTGCCCTGCCTTCCGCCGAGTCTACCTGCCCTACGTCACCAACCAGGCCTACCAGGAGCGCACCTACCAGCGCCTGCTGTAGGGCGGGGGACGGGGGACGGGGAAAGGGGGGAGGACGGAGAGGTTCCCGGGTGGGAGTAGGCGTGAGGAAGGGTCACCTGAGAGGGAGGGCGTCCCTGGACAGGGCTCTGTGACCCTCGTGCAGGAAGGATGTGCTGAGAAAGCACCTGAAGGACCCCGGGGTGGCTGGGCCACGTCTCCCAGGAGTTCAGACCCAACTGTGATCCCAGACCCCTCCCCCATTTCCAGCCTGGAGAACCCCAAGTTCCCTGGCATTCTGGCTCGCCTAGAGGAGTCTCCCGTGTGCCAGCGCCTGCCCCTCACCTCCTTCCTCATCCTGCCGTTCCAGAGGATCACCCGCCTCAAGATGCTGGTGGAGGTGCGTACCGGGCACAGGCTGCAGGGCGGGCGGGCGGAGCGAGGGAGATGCCTCTGTGAACCGCCACAGCCCCTTCTAGGCGGGCAGCCATGGGTGGGCAGGGTCATGGGGGGAGGCCCTGACCGGCTGCCGCATTGAACCGATCCCGCCCTCCAGAACATTCTGAAGCGGACCGCACAGGGCTCTGAAGACGAAGACATGGCCACCAAGGCCTTCAATGCGCTCAAGGAGGTGAGCTCGGCAGGGCAGGGGCCTCCTGGCTCCTGGGGGCCTCCCCAGAGCCCCGGGGGTGTCTGTGAAGGTGCCCAGGCGGGAGTCTGAGGCCAGGCCCAGGGAGCCGGGGCTGAGGGGCTGCCGGTGACCCGCCCGGGGCCTCCCCAGCTGGTGCAGGAATGCAACGCCAGCGTGCAGTCCATGAAGAGGACGGAGGAGCTCATCCACCTGAGCAAGAAGATCCACTTTGAGGGCAAGGTGCGTGCCCAGGGCGGGCGGGCGGGCGGGCACCCACAGGGCAGCCCTTGCTCCCTCCTTCCCTGGGGGCTGCAGGCCAATTCACCACTGCCCTTCCCTCCTCCCTCCCTGGCCTGTGCTCGCTGCCCTGCCGCCCCGGGTCTGACCTCTTCGACCTCTTCGCCTTCTCCTTCCGCCCAGATCTTCCCGCTGATCTCCCAGGCCCGCTGGCTGGTGCGGCACGGCGAGCTGGTGGAGCTGGCCCCGCTGCCCGCGGCCCCCCCGGCCAAGCTGAAGCTGTCCAGCAAGGCGGTCTACCTGCACCTCTTCAACGACTGCTTGCTGCTCTCCCGCCGCAAGGAGTGAGTGGGGGCGCGCACAGCGTGGGGGGAGGGAGATGGGAGCTGGGCTCCCTTCTTCCCCGCTCATGGGCACACGGCCAGTCCGTCACAGCCGACGGAGTGGCCAGGGCCACCCTGAGCCTGGGAGGCTTCAGCGGGAAAGGCAAGTTCATCTTCCAGCATCGAGGGCTGGACTGTGTACAAAGGATGCGAAGCTGCTCTGAACTTAAGCCAATTAGAGCGCAGCCCTGCTGTCCCAGCTCTGCCCGGAGCCATAAGGATAACAGCCAGCACTCACCAGGCGCCTGTCCTGTGCCAGGCACGCGATGTGGCTCACTCCCTGTGGCCCTCTGACTATTTCCCCGGGAGGCAGGCTCCCTCATTATTGCCAGCATCTTGGAGCTGATGGTGCAGGGGTCCGGAGGAGCCCCAGTCTGCCCGATGCTAGACCCCACTAAACAGAGAGGAGGTCTCATCATTGGCTCCTAGGATGGGCTCGGGGTGGAGGCTCAGGGAGAAGGTGACAACACGCCTGGGGTCAGAGGCGGGTCTCACCTCCCACCTGCCAGCGGTCGGTGGGATCGGGGTTCCCCATTCCTCTTGCGGGCTCTGCTGGCTGTCAGGGCAGTGGTGCCCTGCGCAGTCGAGTTTCCGGGAAGAAGAGGATGGTAGAGGGGCAGCTGGCTGCTTCTCCCTTTTATCAGAGCCTGGCCGGTCCTGAGCGTGGGGCCTGGGAGCCTGGGCCCGGGCCGGCTGACCTCGCCTCCCCCGGTCCTGCAGGCTGGGCAAGTTCGCCGTGTTTGTCCACGCCAAGATGGCCGAGCTGCAGGTGAAGGACCTGAGCCTGAAGCCCCAGGGCATCCCGGGCCACGTGTTCCTGCTCCAGCTCCTGCATGGGCAGCACGCGAAGCACCAGTTCCTGCTGAGGGCCCGCACCGAGTGAGCGGGCTGGGGCTGGGGACAGTGGACCCGTCACAGGCAGCTACTGGCCTTTTCTCTGGTTCAGGACAGTGGCCTGAGGCAGCACAGGGGCAGAGCTGGCACCCCGGGGGGTCTGGGCCTGCTTTGTTCTTATGCTCAAAGCTGGGTAGGGCACAGGGCTGTGAGGTGGGCATCATACATGACCTGGGTGGGTCTGAAGTGGGCATCATACATGACCTGGGTGGGTCTTGAGTGGGTGAGCATCATACATGACCTGGTGGGTCTGGAGTGGGCATCATACATGACCTGGTAGGTCTAGAGTGGGCATCATACATGACCTGGGTGGGTCTGGAGTGGGTGAGCATCATACATGACCTGGTGGGTCTGGAGTGGGCATCATACATGACCTGGTGGGTCTGGAGTGAGTGGGCATCATACATGACCTGGGTGGGTCTGGAGTGCGTATCATACATGACCTGGGTGGGTCTGAAGTGGGTGGGCATCATATATGACCTGGGTGGATCTGGAGTGGGCATCATACATGACCGGGTGGGTCTGGCTCACACCCCGTTTCCCAGCTGTTTCACCCCCTGGCCCTGGGAAAAAGCAGTTTTTGTGCTGTGATAACCTGGCCTTCCTTTTCCAGAAGTGAGAAGCAGCGGTGGATCTCTGCCATGTGCCCCTCCAGCCCCCAGGAAGACAAGGAGGTCATCAGTGAGGGGGAAGGTAGCAGCCTGCCGACCTCCTCCCTCAAAGGCCCACATCCCCCTGGGCTGGGTACCTTCTCCCCCCCCCCCTTCCCTCCAATCCTGGGTGCGAGTGGCCAGCAGGGCGACAGGGAGAGAGATCAGCTGGCCGGGGTGTTCGGGGCGGCTCTGAAGGATGGGCAGAATTCACAAAGGACAGGCCGACCCCTGTGCGCACAGACAGCATCCTGGAGGTGACAAAGCCTTTAATATCCTCCCATTTCATCCCCACAGAAGCCCTGTTACAGGTTAGAAAACAGAGATCCAGAGGTCAGGTGACTTGTCCGAGTTCACCCAACTAGCAAGTGGCAGGGCTGAGATTTAAGTCAGGCCTGGCCCCAGATAATGTGGTTTTCTCAACACGCCCGGCCCATCTCGTGTGATAGGAAGAGCTGAGGGCCTGGGCCGGTACAGATTCCTGGCTTGAGCTAGAAACCCTGCTCAGGTTGGTTGGTGAGCTTCCCGTTCTAAAGAGGTGCTCAGGGAAGGCCCCTGAAAGGTGAGGAGGGGCAGGAGGAGAAGAAAAGATCTGGGAAGAGCACTCCTGGTAGGAGGAGCAGCCAGTGCAAAGGCCCTGAGGCAAGGGGAGCTCAAGAGTGTCTGAGGAACCGCAGGGTGAGCAGTGTGGCGGAGCTTCATGAGGGAGCGGGTGGGGAAGACGAGGGGAGGAGAGGCGGTGAGCAAGGGGGCAGTGCCAGGCCACGCAGGGCTTTGTAGGCCGCAGGGAGGACTTCGGATGTTATTCTGAGAGGAGCAGGAAGCCCTGGAGCAGTGGTTCTCAACCTGTGGGTCTTGACCCCTTTGGGGGTCGAACGACCCTTTCACAGGGGTCACTTAAGACCATTGGAAAATGCAGATATTTACATCACGATGCATAACAGTAGCAAAATTTCGTGGTTGGGGGTCACCACCACATGAGGAACTGTATGCAAGGGTCTCGGCCTTAGGAAGGTTGAGAACCACTGCCCTGGAGGGTTACGAACCGGGGAACAATGTGGCTTGAATCCCAGTTGAGGAGGGTGGCCTGGAGGGAGCACCAGGGAGCATTAGGGGGCATATAAAGGGACCGTTACTGCTTTGTGGGGTGTTTCTGGGGGCAGTTGGACACTGGCCTGGAGGTCAAGAGCAAGGTGTGTGTTGGGCTGGGAGGAGAGAGCCCTGGGTGAGGCCACAGGAATGGGAGCTGAGAGGGACTGGACTCCCTGGCTTGTGTTTGGGGTAAGAGAGGAGAGGAGCGGCCAGGGTGGGCCAGGAAGGGCCAGAGGAAAAGCAGCAGCGGCGGCTACCCTCCCACCCCCTTACCTCCCCCTCTGCCCCGCCCTGCCCGCTCCATCCTGGCCCGGGGACTCCCTCAGTCTCCCCTGCGTTGTCAGACCGCCCCCAGGTTCAGTGTGTCCGGACATACAAGGCCCTGCAGCCGGACGAGCTGACCCTGGAGAAGACGGACATCCTGGCCGTGAGGACCCGGACCAGTGACGGTGAGAGGGGCCTCCGGGAGGGCCTCTGATGGCGTTGTCACGAGGAGGAGGTAGCTAGGTGGCGAAGACATTGGAGGGAAAGGTTATGCAAGTGTTGCTCGGCCACAGCATGCGGGAATGAAGTTAGACAAGAGGAGGAACTTCCTGCTTATAAAGATGTAGGATTGAGAGGGACTGGCGGGGGAGAGTGGGAAATACCTTTATTTGAAGATGTTGGGAGGGGGTAGGGAGGTGAAACAGGTCAGAAGTTCCTCTACAAGACTGCCAGAGGCAGAGTCCTGCCTGGAGCAGGGAGATGCTGGGATGCTGGGATGATGTCACCGCGGCCCCAGGGGTGCAGATGAGGCTTGCAACAGGGCCTAGGTGTCCCTCCGATGCCACTGATGCTGCTCCTGGCCTGTGCGCCCCCAGGCTGGCTGGAGGGCGTCCGCCTGGCAGACGGCGAGAAGGGGTGGGTGCCCCAGGCCTACGTGGAAGAGATCAGCAGCCTCAGCGCCCGCCTCCGTAACCTCCGGGAGAATAAGCGCATCACGAGTGCCACCAGCAAACTGGGGGATCCCCCCGCGTGACGGGCGGCCGTGGCCTGGGACGCCAGCTCCATGCCCGCTCCGGGAGAGGCCCGCAGGGGACCTGCGGGGTCTCCGTTCCCCAAGCCGCTGCTGGGACTTCTGCTCTGTGGCCGGTCATGGAGAGCACAGCTGTTCCCCCGCTTCTCGGTGTCCGCTCTTCGGGGCTGAAGGCGGTTCCTTCCTCTGGCATGGGGGCCTTGATATCTGGCAAGGAGTGGGGCCCCTGTCTTCCGTGTCCTTGACCCTGCCTGACTCTGGGTCCCTTCACCAGGGGCCTGGCTGGGAGAGAGAGGCTCCTGTACTCATGGGTCCCGTGGCCTCTATGTATCTGGGGTCTCCTGGCCCAGAGCCTGCGCGGGTCCTGGCTGTGACTTGTCTGTAAATAAACTCCCATCATGCCTTTGCGTGGAGTCTGTGAGCCATCTGATGCCCCATCCCCCTTGCTAAAGATCAGGAGGGTCTCCGGGTGCGTCCCCTTGGGGATTCTCTTTGGTAGAGTTCCGCTCTCAACCAGAGGAGGGTGAGAGAGGGCTGCGTGTCAGTGAGACTGCTCGGGGCTGCTCTTAGGAAAACAGATTCAGACAGGCTTCCGTAGTAGAGAATGTACTAGTTCTTGCAGTTCTTTCTTACAGTTTCTGTAACAAATGCCTGCAGAGCAGGTGATGTAAAGCAACAGAAATTTGTTCTCTCCCAGTTCTGGAGGCCGGACGTCTGAAACCGGCCTCCCTGGGCCAAAGTCCAGATGTCTGGAGTGGCGATTTGCCCTGGGGCAAAGGGTTCCGGGCCTCGTTCAGCTTCCGGTGGCTGCCGCGTTCCTGGGCTGGCGATTGTATCTCTGCAGTCCCTGCCGCTGTGCTCACATTGCCTTCTCTGTGTCTGTGACGAATAGTTCTCTGCCTCCCTCTGATAAGGATACATGTGATTGCATTTGGGGCCCACCAGGATTCTTAATTCTTAACTTAAATTCATCTTATATTTCTTAAGTCCCATCTACAATGACCCACGCCTTTTAATTAATTTATTTATTTTGTCATATGAGATGACATGCATAGGTTCTAGGCATTAGAATGTGGATGAATTTTGGGAGACCATTTCTCCGTCTATCCTGGTTCGCATAACTGGGAAGTGTAGAGTCAAGGTGGACTTCAGGCAAGGCTTGATCCAGTGGCTCGTTGTTCTAACTGAGGATACAACTCTTTACATTTCTTTACTCTGTTGTTCTTTTTTTCTTTTTTAATATATTTACAGAGAGGAAAGGGGAGAGAGAGTTAGAAACATCGATCAGCTGCCTCCTGCACACCCCTTATTGGGGATGTGCCCACAACCAAGGTATGCGCCCCTGACCAGAATCGAACCTAGGACCTTTCAGTCTGCAAACTGACACTCTATCCACTGAGTCAAACCAGTTTCAGCTACTCTGTTGTTCTTGTTCTTGGTGTCAACTTCATCCTAAGGCTCCCAGGGGCTTCTTCTTTTTTAAAAAATATATTTTCATTGATTTCAGAGAGGAAGGGAGAGGGAGAGAGATAGAAACATCAATGATGAGAGAGAATCATTGACTGGCTGCCTTCTTGCACACACACCCCCAGGATTTAGGCTGCAGCCTGGGCATGTACCTTTTCTGGGAATCGAACTGTGATCTCCAGGTTCATAGGTCAGTGCTCAACCACTGAGCCACACCGGCCAATGTGCTTCGTCATTCACAACCAATATGGGAGAAGAGAATTGTCTTCGCCACATGCCCCCTTTCTCAAAGACCTCTCTGATTGGACGAGCTTGGATTACATGGCTAACGCTGGGCTGATCACGAAAGTCAGGGGGTGGTGTGTGCTGATGGACCTAAGCCTAGGTCATGCGCTCTATATCCCTGGAGCCAGATTAGGGAAGTGTCTGCCCTGAAATGGAATGGATCCACACGAGGAATCAGTGGTTGTTGCAAAGGAAGGGTAGATGCTGGCGAGGCCAATTTAAAAAAAAATATATATATATATATATATTAATGATTTTTTTACAAAGACAAAGGGAGAGGGATAGAGAGTTAGAAACATCGATCAGCTGCCTCTTGCACACTCCCTACTTGGAATGTTCCCGCAACCAACGTACATGCTCTTGACCAGAATCGAATCCGGGATCTTTGAGTCCACAGGCTGACGCTCTATCCACTGAGCCAAATCAGTTAGGGCTGGGGAGGCCAATTCATCGGAATCCACGTCACCTGAGAGAGTGGAGGGACCAAGGAATAGAGAACACTTGGGGGGATGGGCGCGTCCTCCTCAAAAGGAGGTGGTGGAGCAAAGAGAACTGCTTGGAGGGTAGTCCCCGAGGGCAAACATGGGCAGACGGGGAGAAGCGCATGCCCAGGAAGAGGCAGGGGGATCCCTCTCTAACGAGACGGTCCGGAGGGTGGAGGGTGTGAGCTCAGGAGGCGGACACGCCTGCATTTAAATCCCGGTCCCGACGTCCATACCCCACGGGATGTTTTAAAAGAAAGCTTTCAGTTGCAGAAAACTTGCAGAGACGGCACAGAGAGTGCCACACGCCCAGCCCTCTGCGTTTTCCCTGCTGTCAACATCTTCCACTGCCACGGAACGGTTGTCACAGCGAAGAAACCGACATCGGTACATGGCTATTAACTGCGCTCCCGGCTGTCCTCGGGTTTCACCAGAGTTTCCACCAGCGTCCCTTTTCTGTTCCAGGACCCAATCCGGAACCCACATGGCGTTTCGTCTCGCCTGGCCTGGGCCGCTTTCTCAGTCTTTCCGTGTTTTTCCAGAGCCTGCCAGTTCTGAGGCGTCCTGCTCGGTGTTTTGTTAGGCTGTGCCCCCAGTTGGGGTTTAGCTGATGTTTTCCTCATGACTAGACAGACGGGAGTTAGGGGTTTGGGGGGAGAATACCACAGAGGCCCGGTGCCCTTCTCATCACATGACCTCAGGGGGCGTGTAGCTTCTTCCTGGTGATGTTAACCTTGATGACGTGGCTCAGCTGGCGTCTGCCGGGATTTTGTTGTTGTTGTTGCTGTTAATCCTCACCCGAGGGTGTTTTTCCATTAATTGTTAGGGAGAGAGGGAAAGACGGAGAGAAACATCGATGTGAGAAAAACACATCGATAGGTTGCCTCCTGCATGAGCCCCCACCGGGACCAGGGCCCCAGGGCCAGGGAGAAGCCTGCTACCAAGGTACATGCCCTTGACTCGAATAGAACCCAGAACCCTTTGGTCCTCAGGCTGATGCTCTACCCACTGAGCCAAACCGCCGAGGGCTGCCAGGCTTGGTTCCTTGTAGGCAAGTGGAGCCCCCGCTCAGTGTGTGTGAGGTGGGGTGGGCGGCTGGCCCCACCTTCTGGAGGATGGATCTACGTATATCATTTGAGGTTCCTTTGAAAGCAAGGTTTGTCCCCATCCCCACGTGTTTACCCAGTCATTTGTTTCTCTCAGCATGGAACCCATGACTTTATCTTCCCTTTGGGTTATGATTCCACACGGAGGCATTTACTTCACTGGGTCAGTTGTTCCAGTTTTGACCATTGAGAGCTTTTCCAATGAGTTTGACATCCTCCCATCTTTTTTTTTTTTTTCCTTTTTTTTTTTTTTTTGAGCATTTCCTTACTTTCTGGCACCATAAGATGCTCCCAGCTCATCTTGTAGTC
>PVJN01031594.1:0-24757 GCA_004026805.1 Lasiurus borealis | reverse complement strand
GCGGCTGATCTATGTCTCTCTCTCATCGATGTTTCTGACTTTCTATCCCTCTCCCTTCCTCTCTGTGAAAAATCAATAAAATATATTAAAAAAAAAAATAGTCCCGTCGTTAACAGCGAGCTGCGGAGTGCCCCAGTCTGTATCCACAGCAGCTTATGGAACCCCAAAGCCGGGGCTCCGTGGCTGACCGGCTGACCTTATTGGGTGAGAAATGCGGTCTGTAGTGCAGGTGCCTGTTTGCTGCTGGAAGGGCTGGTAGGGCCTCTCACTTAGCGGACCGGTGCATCTGCCCTCCTGCGTGATGATCCTTGCTCTTTGGACATCATTTTGGCGCCTTTTTGCATTCCAAAAGGCAATGGGTAAATGGCGAGACAGATGTTATCTCGGGAGTTCATCTCCAAAGGCCAGGCTGTTCCTTTCTTATATTTTTAAATTATATATTTTATTGATTTTTTTACAGAGAAGAAGGGAGAAGGATAGGGAGCCAGAAACATCGATGAGAGAGAGGAGACACCGATCAGCTGCCTCTTGCACGCCCCCCACTGGGGATGTGCCCGCCACTAAGGTACATGCCCTTGACCGGAAACAAACCTGGGACCTTTCAGTCCGCAGGCCAACGCTCCATCCACTGAGCCACACCGGTGTCGGCGAGGCTGCTCCGTTTTAAGTTGTCTGTAACCTTTAAGCCAGTGGTTCTCAACCTGTGGGTTGCGACCCCTTTGGGGGTCGAACGACCCTTTCACAGGGGTCGCCTAAGACCCTCGGAAAATGCAGATATTTCCATCACGATGCATCACAGCAGCAACATTTCATGGTTGGGGGTCACCACCACGTGAGGAACTGTGTGCAAGGGTCGCGGCCTGAGGAAGGTTGAGAACCACTGCTTTAAGCAGAGGAAGGAGCCGGATGACTCTGCGTGGGGACCGGCTGCCTAGGCTGTGGCGGATCCACGTGAGGAAGCCAGCCCCTGGCCGCTGTCAGAGGAAGGAGTGGGCCTAGAACCTTCTGTGGAGGGAGCTCTCGGCACAATGTGAGCGAAGCCGGCACAGCAGAGGGGAGCGGCTGAGATACGTACTCCTGTTTGTTTCAGGGGGTGTTTTTAGGGGGTGACTCTAACCACGTGCCCGTGTTTCCGATGACTATAAAGTCAGAGGAGCCATAGGGGGCACAGCATTCCGGGTGAAGTCACGGAGCCTCGTCGTGTGTCCGGTTGCCGGTGGAACCGTCACGCGGGGGAGAATCGCGCCTCGTGAGCTGCAGACAGACGTTGGATGGTGCGTCCTCGGCGCCATCTGCTCCGCGATCTGGAAATGGAGGCGGAAGGGGTTTGACGCTTCCTCTCGTTCTCCTTCGGTGGCGGCAGCGGTGGTTTTGGAAACCGCTGTGTGTCACGCGAGAGAGCAAGTGGGCAGCGGGACTGTGATTCGGAGGCGGAAGGCAGCGTCATGAGATGTATCAACGTGGATTTATTTTAAATGTACGGGTTTCTTCTCTTGTCTGAACTGCCCGGACATCATGTCCATCTGGTAGCCGGGAGCACCGCTGGGTCCAGGGTGAGTCCTCCCGAGGACCCGAGCTCCGCGATGCGTCGGCCGCTGCCCTGTCTGTGGAGGTCGTGGCATCTGCCACACGCTCCCGTCTCTGTCAACAGGCGGTCCTCTCACCAGCTGCTCCCCAAGCTGGGCCTTTCCTAAGGAGAACAACTGCAGCGGGAGACAGGAAACCAAACCGTTTGGTCATTGCTTTGAAAACCCTATATAATAAAACCCTAATATGCAAATCGACCAAACGGTGGGACAACCGGTTGCTATGATGCACACTGTCCACCAGGGGGCAGATGCTCCATGCAGGAAGCATTGGAAACAGGCTCAGTCAGACATCCCCCAAGGGGTCCTGGACTGTGAGGCTGAGAGACCCCCCCCTTCCCAGTGCATTAATGTTGTGCACCGGGCCTCTAGTTGTTGAATAAAAGGTAAAAAAGGATTTATCTTTTTTTTTTTTTTTAGTATAATGACTTGACTTCCCAGTAATGCAGTGTACAACAAGATGATGGGAGTTAGGTTCCTTCCTGGAGAAGCATGCAGCTGATAGATGAAGAAGGGATAACAGAAATCGGTCAGCACCGATCAACATCTCGAAAGGGTGGATCTCAGCAGGGATCACCAGGGACTAAAAGACCTGGTCCTTCTGATGGGAATAGGCAGCTGCATCTGTGACAGGGATGTCCTCTCCCCTCTAAAAGCACGAAGCCCGGGTCCGCCGGCGTCCTAAGAAGCACAGAGGACAGAGGATGGAGCTACATGAACTTAGAGAAGTGCCGTCAGCAAAGTCCAGAGGGTGGGGAACAGCGTAGCACAAACGATCAGCTTTTCTCACCAGCAGCAAAAGCACTGAGAGGAAAGGGGGTGGAGGACGTATACATGGAAGGAGACCTTTCCGCCGATCTCCCTGGGATCTGGTTCTAACCAGTGAGGGTGTGTGTGTGCGGGTTTATGTTAAACCAGCGGCCCGCTGCTTGGAATACATGCAAGGGGCTCAACCCTCACAGCCCCGGCTTCTTCCGGACAGTCGTTCTGCTGTTGATCTAATTAGCATATTAGCTCTTTATTTTCTAGGATTATATAGGATATATCTATCTGTGTGTGTGTGTGTGTGTGTGTGTGTGTACACACACTTAGCGGCCGGGTGATGCTGATCTCTGAACGCATAAGAATCTGGCCACTTAGTGTCTATCCTATAGAATAAAAGGCTAATATGCAAATTATCCCCTTGACCAGGAATTTGACCAGCAGGCAGACTGGTCAACGGCCCATGTCCCCTCCCCTGGCCAGGCTGGCCGGACCCCACCCATGCAGGAATTCACGAACTGGGTCTCTTCTCTTCTCTTCTCTTCTCTTCTCTTTTCTCTCTTCTCTTCTTTCTCTCCCTCTTTCTCTCTCTCTTTCTCTCTCTCTCTGTCTGTCTCTCTCTCTTTTCTCACTAGCAACACTGAAGTTAGAGCATTATTTAATAACTCTAAAACTCTTCCTGCAGTCTTTGAAATGTCTCTGCCTTTGCAAAGAAGTGTAAGATAAGACCTTGTAGAGAAGCAAATCATTAAATATGATGTTAGCTTTTTGTTTAACGTAAGAAAGGAGGTGTTTCTGAGTTCACTTCTCTTTGTTTTTCAATGACAGTGAACTCCAAGAAAATTAATTTTGCTTTTCATTAGCTATTGTTGTAGCCTAAATATAAACTAAAATTCAATTGATTTCTCTTCCTTTATCTGTGTAATTACAAGTTTGATACAGATATTGATATCACGTGTTCTCCTTTTATGTCTCTTATATGAATTTGTTCCATGTGTAATAAATTGAAAATGGAAATTATGAGTCTTCTAATTATTTTTTCATTTTTCTTTTCATTTTTTTCTTTTTTGGAAAAGTATTGTAGTGCTGAGGAATAGGAGTAATGTTCCTTGTAAAGGATATTATGTGGGAAAACAAGCTCGCTTTGAACTCGATAGACTACTTACCCCGCAATGCAAACAGTTACCATTAACTGTCTTAGGCTGTAATGGCTTTGTGATTCTCTAAGAATGGTGTGATTCTCTCGGAACATACAATATTACGGTGGGATCAGGGCTTTTCTTTAAAATGCGTTCCTCAGCAGTAACAAAAGGAACAGGTGAAACGCAGGTAGCAAGTTCTGATCATTGTCCTGTCTGGATGAACTGTGTGAGTTTATTGTATTATTCTTTTTTTGCAATTACCCCAGTAAAAATTAATGCCATGACATAAGTATTGTTACATAGTGATGACATAGGAAATGTGTTTACATAGTGATTTTACAGGAAATGTGGTTACATGGTGATGTCATAGAAAATGCAGTTACATAGTGATGTCATAGGAAATGCAGTTACATAGCGATGTCATAGAAAATGCAGTTACATGGTGATGTCACAGGAAATGCGGTTACATAGCGATGTCATAGAAAATGCAGTTACATAGTGATGTCACAGGAAATGTGGTTACATGGTGATGTCACAGGAAATGCGGTTACACAGCGATGTCATAGAAAATGGTGGGTGTTGCAAAGACACGGTCAGTTTGCATCTTTCTCTTTTAGTCGTGTAGATGATCTCTTTTAAAAAAATATATTTTTTATTGATTTTTTTACGGAGAGGAAGGGAGAGGGATAGAAAGTTAGAGACATCCATGAGAGAGAGAGAAACATCAATCAGCCGTCTCCTGCTCACCCTCTACTGGGGATGTGCCTGCCACCAAGGACCATGCCCTTGACCGGAATCGAACCTGGGACCTTTCAGTCCGCAGGCCAACGCTCTATCCACTGAGCCACAGCGGTTTGGGCGATGTGTGATTCCCGACCTTCGCAGTCAGATGCTGCACAGGTGGTCCTGCTTGCCTGCCTCACTCAGGCTGCCCTCCCAGGAGCGACGGGCTTGTTAATCAGCGCCTCTCCCTGCACGCGCGTCCACGGCTCCGTGAACAGAAGCAGTGGTACACGCGCCCTGGGATGTTTGCTCTCCGGGATGTTCATCCCAACACATTTCCAAACCGCGGCATTAGCATGAGAATGGGAGCACATCTGCGAGGGTCCGGAAGCATCCGCTCCTTTTCTTTAGTTTTTTGTTGTCCTGATTAGGTTGAAGGCGGCGGGATAAACCCCATCACTTCCCTCCGGTCCCAGACAGTATTTTCTAGAAGCCCCGGCGTGGGAGACGCATCCTGTAAATGGCGGAGCACTTTCTCAGGGCCGCGTCTCACTTTGCCACTTCATTGGATTCGGCCACGGAAGGTTCCCTCCAATCCTGAGCGACGGGTACAGACCTTGCCCTCGGAATCCCTTTAGGCCACAGATGATTAGTTTGGCTTCTGATCACGGCTTTACACACGTTCTTCACCCGTGGCGGGGGCCGGGGTACGAGGGCTGCCACCCACCCGGCTCCCAGGCCCTGAGGGAGCTGGGCTGGGGCCAGTGATGCAGGCAGAGGGGGTGGGTGCTCAGGGCCCAGAGGTCAGCTGGGACGGCCATTCCTCGCCAGATGCTCCCCCCAGGCCTAGGGACCGCACCCAGGGGTGGATTCCGTGCGCCGGGCCTCTAGTGAATCACAGCAACATGTGTGGCGTGTCGGCTTGTCCTGATGTGCCGGACAGGAGCAGGGAGTACAGGCCCCGGCTCAGCTCAGAGACAGGGACCGAGGAGCGAGGCGGCGGGCGCTGGCCTGGTCATGCTTTGGGATTCTCCCAGAACGAGCCGTCCGTTCGGCACCGGGCGCAGAGGGCGAGGGGTCTTGGGCTGATTCCCTCTGACTGTCCGGGAGACGCTCGCACGGTTGCTGAGGTGGCGGCGGGGCATTGCTCCTGTTGTCATGGACACTCGGCCGTGGAAAACACGCAGACTCCCGCTGACGGTCCGTCTTCCCTCGGTGCCTGGTGACAGACGGGGTCAGGCCAGGCTCTGAGAGTAGAAAGCATCCCACGGAAACCCCCTCGTTCTCACTTCACAGGAGGCTTGGGGTTGGATGCATTCTGATTTTTAAAAAAAGATATTTTATTGTATTTTTACAGAGAGGAAGGGAGAGGGATAGAAAGTCAGAACCATTGATGAGAGAGAAACATCGATCAGCTGCCTCTTGCACTCCCCACACTGGAGATGTGCCCGCCACCAAGGTACATGCCCCCGACCGGAATCGAACCTGGGACCCTTCAGTCCGCAGGGCGACGCTCCATCTACTGAGCCAAACCGGTTCTGGCTGATTTTTTTTTTAATGAAAAATACTGTGGCTGAGCTCGATGGCTCGAATCTCAAAAATCTCATATGTTAGGGCACCCATATCTCGAGGTACCACTGTATTGGGGTTCATTTAGTCCCAAAGGGGTTCCCTTCTGTGGCTCGCATTGCCCCTCCGCCGTCGCCAGTGAGAAAGCGTCACCAGATCTGGCTAGGCCCGTGGTCGGCAAACTCCTCCATCCACAGAGCCCAATGTCAACAGCACAAGGATGGACATGTCTGGAGAGCCACATGTTTTAAACTCCAACGTCTCCTAACGCCACTTCTTCAACATACACTCGCCCAGGCAGTGGTCTTTTGTGGAAGAGCCACACTCGAGGGGCCGAAGAGCTACGTGGTAGCACATTTTCCTACCAACTGGGGGGAGATTAAAACTCTACACAGCCAATGTTTATTGTGGCCAAGTCGATACTTCTTTGTGACACTCTCCTTAGTCTTGTGCTTAAAGGTCAACTCCAGCTTTTTAATTTCTCAGCCCCATGTTTCTGATCCCCACGGTGTGGATCATCAGCATCCTTCACAGCATTTGCAGGAGGAAAGTAGAGACTGTGTGTTTCTTTTTTAAAAAAATGTATTTTATTGATTTTTTTACAGAGAGGAAGGGAGAAGGACAGAGAGTTAGAAACATCAATGAGAGAGAGACATTGATCAGCCGCCTCCTGCGCACCCCCCACTGGGTATGTGTCCGCCACCCAGGTACATGCCCTTGACTGGAATCGAACCTGGGACCTTTCAGTCTGCAGGCCGACACTCTATCCACTGAGCCATACCCGTGAGAGCGACTGTGTGTTTCTTGCTGGTGGAAAGCTCGCTCCATTCCCTTCTATGTATCCCGCTCCTCTCTCAGCCCCTGTCTGGTACTGAGCCCTGTACGCTGAGGTGTAGACCAGGGAGAAAAGCCAGCCTATCATGTCTCTACGAAAGGGAACGTTTTCAAATGAGAAACATCATGAATGTCTCTGTAGGTTTTCGTTCAGATGCCTGTGGTTGAGTGAGTCTATTTTCTGCACGAGCAACGTGTACTTAGTTATACCCACGAACGTGTTTACGAAAGTTTTTGCCTACTTTTTATTTTAGGATCTAGTAGTACCTTGGACTCAGAAGACTTTCCCAAAAGGGAAGTCAAGTTTAAAAGTCCTTGACGATGAGTCACCGTTAATTAGGGGGTCTGTGTTAGCCTCAAGTCATTCCACAAGTCTGAAAAACGAAGGTTAACCTCCCTGGTTTTGCAAAAAAAAAAAAAAATGGCCAAACATCAAGGGATTTGAGACCGCCCGGAAAAAAACAATAAGGCATTCAGCGAAGTCACTTGTGCTGAAGTCTGCGCTGTAATCCACGGAATAATTATCCAAAGGAGCGTGTGTGCAGAGAAAGCGGGCTGCTCAGGAAAATGACTTTGAACCTGTTAAAAGCCAGAACCTGCAGGAGAAAGCTCACGTTTGGCTCTTGTGATAAGAACTGAACAGAGATTCTCTGTTATACAACAAATCCTGAGCTTAGTTTATTAGGAACTTTAAAATATGTCATGGAAGAATTAAACCCGTCGTAACTTAAACCCAAGGTGGAGTCTGATTGGTTTTCTGTCAGATAACTTCCCAGGGATTTTGTAGGTTTAAGTTTATCTCTCTCTTTTTTTTTAATATGTTTTATTGACTTTTTTTTTGCAGAGAGGAGGGGAAAGGGATAGAAAGAAACATTGATGAGAGAGAGACATCGATCAGCTGCCTCCTGCACACCTCCTACTGGGGATATGCCCACAACCAAGGTACATGCCCTTGACCGGAATCGAACCTGGGACCCTTCAGCTCGCAGTCCGACGCTCTATCCACTGAGCAACACTGCTTAGGGCTAGTTTATCTTTCTTGAGGACCATTCCTCTCATCAAGATTGTACATGAAGAGAAACCATGGATTGTCTCCTTGGTTGTCTGGAATGCCTATTTTTATTTCCTTAAGAAATAAAAATAATACATCTTTTTTGTATTCCTTACTAAGTAGTTCTAAAGACCTGTTCTTAAGAGGAATTTTTTTTATTTTTTACCTGTTCTCATTGACACTCATTATTTTCAAAGGGGACAGGGCACAGAGTTTGAAACTTAAAGCACTGGTGTCGTCTGACCTTCCAGGACTTGTACCCCTGACCACGTGGTGATGAGAGACTGGAACCCGTTTCACAGAGAGAAGGTGATTGGTCTGTTCTAGGAAGAGCTGTGTGTCCCACAGAATCACTTGCGCTTTTTTGGCTTTTTGGGGTGACATTTTAGCAAGAGACAGGCACCTGGGTCAGGCATCACCGCAGACGAATGCCCATGTACTTGTTCTTCTAAGGCAGCGATTCTCAACCTTCCTAAGGCCGAGACCCTTGCATACAGTTCCTCATGGGGTGGTGACTCCCAACCATGAAATGATGCTATTGTGATGCATCGTGATGTAAATATCTGCATTTTCCGATGGTCTTAGGCGACCCCTGTGAAAGGGTCGTTCGATGCCCAAAAGGGTTGCAACCCACAGGCTGAAAACCGCTGTTGTAAGGCAGTGGTCGGCAAATGCGGCTCGTGAGTCACAGGCGGCTTTGGGGCCCCTGGAGTCTGGCTCTCCCACAGAATCCCACGGCCTGGGTGAGTCTATTGTGAAGAGGAGGCGTTAGGAGAAGTTTACGTTTAAAACCTGTGACTCTCTGAAGACATGTCCATCGCTGTCCTGTGGACACAGGGCTCTGCGCACTCAGAGTTTGCCGACCGCTGCCTCAGGAGAGGGCCCTGAATGAGCGCAGTGACTTCGCTTGCAGTGGCTCTGTGGCCCTTCGCAGACAATCCCACGGGCTGCCTGCGGTGTTTGGGGTTTACCGTGGCTCTGTGCTGTACAGTGGCACCTTGAGATAGGAGTTTAATTCGTTCCGTCACCTTGAGGCGTGGGAAACTATGAGACGCTCGAGTCACGGTAAACGGGTGGGTTGTGTGCAGCCGGCCGATCCGCGCGATGACTCCTATCTCAACTGTTGCTCGTATTTCAAAGCAAACATCGCTCGCTCGACGGCTCGGATCTCAAAAATCTCGTATGTTAGGGCACTTGTATCTCGAGGTACCACTGTGGCTGCTACCAACAGACCAGCAAATGGCCAGTGCTGTCGAGGATGTGGAGAAAAGAGAACCCGGTACACCTGCCTGCAGGCATACAGACCTGGGCGGCCACTCTGCGAAACGTAAATTTAAAAATGGAGCTGCCCTCTGACCTAGCGACTCCACTTCTAGGAATGGGTCCCAAGAAGCCGGAGACCCCAATCCGAATGCAGACACCCCATGTTCCTAGCAGCACGGTTTACAACAGCTAAGATCGGCAAACAGCCCAAGTGCCCGTCAGCAGACGAGTGGATAAAAAGGCTGTTAGCTGAAACCGGTGTGGCTCAGTGGGTAGAGCGTCGGCCTGCAGACTGAAGGGTCCCACGATTGATTCTGGTCAAGGGCATGTACCTTGATTGCAGGCACATTTCCAGTGTGGGGCATGCAGGAGGCGGCTGATGGATGTCTCTCTCTCTCATTGATGTTTCTAACTCTTTATCCCTCTCCTTCCTCTCTGTAAAAAATCAATAAGATATATATTTTTTAAAAAGCTATATTATATTTATATCATGGAATGCTATGCATCAGTAAAAGAGAAGTGTCTCTTTCCCTTTGAGACCGCATGGAGGGACCCAGAGAGCATCACGCTGAGTGAAATAAGAGAAAGACACTCATCACATGATCTCACTCATCTGTGGAGTCTAATGGACAAAACACACCGATGAACAAAATAGGACCAGAGACACGGGAGCATGGAAGAGACTGTGGAATCTCAGAGGGAAGGGAAGGTGGGGTGGGGGGAGATTAACCAAGGAACTTGTATGTATGTATGTATGTATGCACACCCTGCAGACACAGCAGAATGAAGGCCTGAGGAGGGGGTGGGAGTGGAGTGGAGGAGGTCAATGAAGGGAAAAAAGGGGGGTATCTGTAACACTTTTAACCGTAAAGATAATATTTAAATGATAAAAAAAAATCCCATCACCAATGCCATTTCTTTCTGTGCAAAGCAAAGGGTGCTGTGCCGGGCTGGTTGAGAGGCCGGTTCAGTAGGGCTTAGAATGACAGCGTGTTAGGGAAGGTGACTTAGGAAAGACGGGAGATTAGCGTTGGCCTTGGCACAAAGCAGGCCTGGGACTCGGTGTCTGTGGCTTTATTAATAATTCTCTCATTAGGCGGGAGGTCGCTGCGGCGTGGTGCTCGGCCTGAGCGGGCGGGTCCAGAGCCCCCGGTGGGCGGTTGTGATTTACCCGGGTCGAGCTCCCGGTCTAATGAGTCCGGCTTCTCCGGGGAATGGGGTTGGGGGGACCAGTCCCGTGTCTGTAGACTCACATCCTGCATATGAGACTGTGTGTTTTTGAATAACTCCCGTGTTGGAAAGGTGCCGCTGACAGTCGGTCTTTCTCATACAGTGGTACCTCGAGATACGAGTTTAATTCGTTCCGTCACCTTGAGGCGTGGGAAACTGTGAGACGCTTGAGTTGCGGTAAACGGGTGGGTCGTGTGCAGCCGGCCGATCCGCGCGATGACTCCTATCTCAACTGTTGCTCGTATTTCAAAGCAAAAACCGCTCGCTCGATGGCTCGTATCTCAAAAATCTCGTATGTTAGGGCACTCGTATCTCGAGGTGCCACTGTATTAACTGGGGGGGGGGCAGGAGAAGGGGGTGGCGAAGCGTTTGTGTAAAGACCGTGGGGCATTTCCATGGTAACACCGAGTCCTGCGGGCAGCCCTGCCCCCGCCTCTGGGAGCCCGTCCTGGTGGCTCTGGGACTCTGTATTCAGCCAGTGCCTCTGCCCGCACCTCCTCTGCCAGCTCCTGGATTTCCCTCACCTGCAGGCTGCCTCTCCCAGGCAGGGACCTCAGCCCATCACACCCTTCCTTCCCCCCAGAGATAGTCCGCCCCCAGTTCACATTCCAGTGGTGGTTGAGGCCGTGTGGCCGGGGATGGGGGTGATGGTGGTGGTGGGGTGGAGATCGGGGGGCTGGGTGGGGTAGGAATATAAAAAATTAACGAGAGGGAACCTTCGTTGGCACAGAGTCTTTCAAAGACCAAAACCAACCTAGCCACCTTTTTCCTGGACGGCTGCTTGACTTGCTCGCTGGCTTTCCAAGGATTTTTGCTTCTGCTGCTTCTACTCCTAATTTCTCTTCTCCTCCATCTTGGCTTGTGAAATATTTCAAATACAGTGGTACCTCGAGATACGAGTTTAATTCGTTCCGTCACCTCAAGGCGTGGGAAACTATGAGACGCTCGGGTCGCGGTAAATGGGTGGGTCGTGTGCAGCCCGCCGATCCGCGAGACGACTCGTATCTCAACTGTTGCTCGTATTTCAAAGCAAAAACCGCTCCCTCGAAGGCTCGTATCTCAGAAATCTTGTATGTTAGGGCACTCGTATCTCGAGGTGCTGCTGTATACAGAGAGGGCCTGCAGCAGGCATTGCTTGGGCCTGTTGGAGGGGGCACAGGGCAGCTGGCCTCGGTGGACGCAGCAGCCGGGGTTTGGGGGTTTGGGGGTGGGATGGGAGGGAAGGGGCGGGGGTTCCCCCCGGGGAGGGGCTTTGTCGGGGATCCTGTCCTCGGTTAGGGTTTCGTTTAGCGGGTCTGATTTACGTGTTAAAAGGCCACCGCGGGTGTCAGGGAGAGTGGGAGTGATGGCCACTTAGCGGCCCCGGCGTGATTTAGTGCAGATAATGGCCGCGATTAGATGGCAGCGGTGGGGGTGGTGAGGAACGGCCCTTCTGGGGACATATTTTGAAAGTGGAGCTGACACGGCTTCAAATTGGCTCCGTGTGCAGTGAGGCGGGACCGGGATCGGCCGGAGACACGGGCTGAGCAGCCGCCGCCACTGTTTCCGGGAGGTGGCCGCTCGGGCCGAGTGCGGCCGGCTCTGACTCTGGCGCCGGTTCCCAGTGACTTTGGTTCCGGGTGAGCTCGGTTCCGTGTGGGTTTGGTTCCAGGTGAGCTCAGTTCCATGTGAGTTTGGTTCCGTGTGGGTTTGGTTCTGTGTGATCTCAGTTTTGTGTGAGTTTGGTTCCATGTGAGCTCAGTTCCGAGTGAGCTCGGTTCCGTGTGACTTTGGTTCTGTGTGACTTTGGTTCCGTCTGGGTTTGGTTCCGTGTGAGCTCGGTTCCTTGTGGGTTTGGTTCTGTGTGAGCTTGGTTCTGGGTGAGTTCAATTCCGGGTGGGCTCGGTTCTGAGTGGGCTCGGTTCTGGGTGATCTTAGTTCCATGTGAGTTTGGTTCTGTGTGAGCTCGGTTCCTTGTGGGTTTGGTTCCAGGTGATCTCGGTTCTGTGTGGGCTCGGTTTCTTGTGGGCTCGGTTCCTTGTTGGCTTGGTTCCGGGTGAGTTCGGTTCCGTGTGAGCTCGGTTCCGTGTGAGCTTGATTTCGGGTGAGTTTGGTTCCGTGTGAGTTTGGTTCCGTGTGGGCTCGGTTCCGTGGAGCTGCCGTGGAGGAAGCAGGGGCAGCTGGATGGGAACTCTGGGTCTCAGCAGCCGTCCGGACCGGCACAGACAGCCCAGGGGCCTCTGGTACCGGCGGTTCTGGAACCCTGGGCCCGGTTGTGACCCACGAGGGTGGGGGGAGAATGAGAGGGGACGGTCCTGCCCTGAACATGACGCCTCTCAGAGACCAGGGACTGGCATCCGATCGGGGGCCCCGGAAGGTTCCGGAACTCAGTTTCATTCGGCGTCCTGCACGTTCCCACGGCTGATTCTGTCGGCCGTGCTTATGGCTGGTTTCTGGACGGGAGGCAGTGTGGGATGGCAGCTCCTCCTGAGTGGGCTTGGTTTTCCTCTCTCATCCTGCTTCCTCCTCCCCTCCTCCCCCCGGGACCCCGGCCGCATTGCCTGGGGTCAGGTGGCACCGGACTGCCGGGCCCCGGGTCCTCCCGCCTCCCAGTCGCTCTCCGTTGCAGGAGCGTCCAGTGGTCCCTGCTTGGTCTCTCCTGCTGGACAGCGACTTGCATTCACTCCATTCCCGGCTTTTCTCCGAACATTTGCGCCTGCCAGATGTGGTCCTGGTTTAACTCTCTAGACGTCATTGTCATGGCTGTATGTGGGCCAAGGTAGTGGGGTAGATACACCGACAACATGGACCCGTGGTGCTGTGCCAGGCTGTCCTTCAGACTGTATTTCTGCCGGTAAGACTCCTTCAGACTGTATTTCTGCCTGTAAGTCCACTTTAGACCTGTATTTCTGCTTGTAAGTCTACTTTAGACCTGCATTTCTGCTGGTAAGACTCCTTCAGACTGTATTTCTGCCTGTAAGTCCACTTTAGACCTGTATTTCTGCTTGTAAGTCTACTTTAGACCTGTATTTCTGCTGGTAAGACTCCTTCAGACCTGTATTTCTGCCTGTAAGTCCTCTTTAGACCTGTATTTCTGCTTGTAAGTCTACTTTAGACCTGTATTTCTGCCGGTAAGACTCCTTCAGACTGAATTTCTATCTGTTTTTGGTTCTTACCTCTCTCTCTCTTTTATTTTATTATTTTTAACTCTTCCCTGATGGCATGCTTAGAGAGGGGAAGGGAGGGAGAAGAGAGAGAGAGAGAAACATCGATGTGAGGAGTAACATCGGGACATCAATGGTGGTTGCCTTCGGTGTGTGCCCTGCCCTGGAATCCAACTGGCCACCCTTCGGTGCCCAGGCCAATGCTGAGCCAGCTGAGCCACTTGGCCAGCCTATTTTCCTCTTAAAAAAAAAAAAACTAGGTGAAAACTTCACATTTCATAACTATTTTATCGTTCCTGTCTAATTGTGTGTGTCTTTCTGTTGTTGTGCCGATTACTTACATCTGTTGTTTTATTCCATCTTTATGCCTCCGGCAGGCAAATGTGCACTTCACGTTGGTTTTTGAAAATAGACTTTTCTGGGTTTTTTTAATGTGTGGTTTTTTTTTTTAAATAGAGTTTTTAATGTTATTCTCAGGCAGCAGTGCTGGTGGAGGCTCTTAGGCCGAAGGCAGCAGCCTGCTCATCCACTGGCCAGCGTGGAACAAGGGCCTTGGTTTAGCCTGGCTCCGTGAGCGTAGCCAAGGCAGACGTTGGGGACGTGCTGAGCTGAAAGCACGTCACACGTGCACAGGACACTTGTCTTCACGTCAGCTGGGCTCACGTGATAAGAACCCTGTAACACAGCCTGGTGTACCGAACGGGGCAGATGAACTGTGCAGAAGCCTCCTCTCCGTACAAGTGAAAGCTACCTTGGCCCTCCCGAAGTGGACCTGAGAGCCGGCCGTGAGGGCCGTGGGCAGGCAGGCAGGGAGGGAGGAGATGGATGCTCCAGGCAGAGCCCTCGCGTCACACACCTGGGGTGTTTCCAGCCGAATCCACGGCCAGCCACGTGCCCGCCAGGGCCTGTGTGACAGCGAATCCCATCCGCTTCCGTGTAATTCAGCGGTTCTCAACCTGTGGGTCGTGACCTGCTTTCTGATGGTCTTAGGCTCTACAGCGGTGACCCACAGGTTGAGAACCGCTAGCAGGGTCGCCTAAGACCATCAGAAAACACAGATATTTGCATGACGGTTCACCACCACACGAGGAACTGTATTAAATGGTCGCGGCGTTAGAAAGGTGGAGAACCACTGATGTAACTGATGAGACTAGCCAAGGAGAGACGGAAATCCTTTCTCCCAGAGGAAGGGTCAGATCGCTCAGGAGGAGGAGGCTGCTGCTTGTCCGGGGAGCAGCTGGGTGTTGACCAGCTATGCACACCGTGGGCAGTGTGTCCACAGCCGTGGGTGTCCCTGTGGGGCTGGGAGGGAGGGAGGTAGAGGACTCTTTCGAAGAGGATTTTTGTGTGTGTCATTTCCTTTGTGTCACACCAAGGGGAGCGTTTTGAAATGACTGCATTTCTGGACACTGTGCTGATTTAGTAAGCATCTCTCTACCAGTGGTCGGCAGACCACGGCTCGCGAGCCACCGGCGGCTCTTTGGCCCCTGGCGTGTGGCCCTTCCACGAAACCCCACGGCCTGGGCGAGGCTATGTTGAAGAAGTGGCGTTAGGAGAAGTTGGAAGTTTAAAAAAATGTGGCTCTCCGAAGAAATGTCCGTCGTTGGTCCTGTTGACGTTTGGCTCTGTGGACTGATGAGTTTGCAACCACTGATCTCATCAAGGGGTAATATGCCAATTGGTCAGGATGCCCTCACGGTAACCACCGAACAGCAGGCTGTGTGGGGCGACCAGGCCGGCAGGGGGGCAGTGAGGGATGACCAAATGACTGAACAGCAGATGGTGTGGGTCGACCAGGCTGGCAGGGGGGAGGGGGGCAGTTAGGGGCGATCAGGCAGGCAGGCAGGTGAGCAGTTTAGGTCCGATCCCTGGGCCTAAATCAGCAGTCAGACATCCCCTGAGGCAGTGGTTCTCAACCTTCCTAAGGCTGCGACGCTTGCATACAGTTCCTCATGTAGTGGTGACCCCTAACCATGAAATTTTGCTGCTGTGATGCATCATGATGTAAATATCTGCGTTTTCCCATGGTCTTAGGCGACCCCTGTGAAAGGGTTGTTCGACCCCCAAAAGGGTCGCGACCCACAGGTTGAGAACCACTGCCCTGAGGGGTCCTGGATGGGAGAGGGTGCAGGCTGAGCTGAGGGGAGACCCCCTCTCCCGTGCACGAATTTGGTGCATTGGGCCTTTAGCAGAATATAATGTCTAACTAGCAGTGGCATTCAAGAGAGCATTTACGTGGTGTAAAACCCAACACCGAAATCCCTTAAGTGGCTCTTTACCACAGTTATGTTGGTGCATTAAAACGCATCGCCCACTTCTGAATGACGTGTCAGAGATCAATCGCCCTCATTTTCCGGTGGCTTCACGTGGCAGATCAGAGCGAGTTGAACGGGATCTAACACCCGCCATCCATCTACTCAGGGTGCCGGCCGCGTACGTTCATGCTTTTTGAGCAGCTCTGTAGGGTTTATGCCGTCCTGCTGAAAGAGTCGGGGAAATGGTGGACAGAGACAGTAATAGAAAGACGCACCGGGAGACTGTGTTTTCCCAGGTCACACAGTGATATGCACCCGGCAGTAATGCATTAATGGGACTTCTATTAGAATGTGTTAATTGCTCGTTAGTACTCGAATTGCATTGGTAACTTGGGGGATTTATGCAATTTGCTTTGAATAACTTCATTGGCTTTATGGAATAACTTAGTAACACAGATGAAATTTTTATGCATGTGTTAAATACTTAATGCGCATGTTGCTAATGTTCAGAAGACCCAGCCTTTAGAAGTAATGTGTGCAATATTGCGGGGTTCTGTATTGCTTTTGCTAAATTTTTATAGTTTGCTTTCTGTAGAAAGTCCAACTTTGGCTATTTATGGAGCGATTGCCAGTAGGTAGGGAGCTGATACATCTTTTGGGGTAATAGGCAGAAATAATTGGGAATTCGGCTTTTAAACTATAAGTTATATGTTGTGATGGCAAATTTTCTAGAGCTCTTTTATATATACAGTGGCACCTCGAGATACGAGTTTAATTCGTTGCATCACCTTGAGGCATGGGAAACTATGAGACGCTCGAGTCGCAGTAAACTGGTGGGTCGTGTGCAGCCACCGATCTGTGCGATGACTCCTATCTCAACTGTTGCTCGTATTTCAAAGCAAAAACTGCTCGCTCGACGGCTCGTAGCTCAAAAATCTCCTATGTTAGGGCACTCGTATCTCGAGGTACCGCTGTATTTAATTTCATGGAAACTTGAGGCTGATGTAGCTGCATCGAAAGGGGTCAGGGCCCTCCCTCGAGCTGGAGTCTTAGCAGACATGCCAGACTGGGTGGGCTCACAGGCACCTTCCATCTGCTGTGCCCAGCACGGAACCGCCACCGCCCCTCCACGCAGAGCCCATTGCGAAGGGAGACTCCCTGGGGCAGTGCTCCGTGGGGTGCTCCCTCATCCCAGCTGTTCCATCGTTTTGTTCCATCATTCTCACCCGAGGGTATGTCTCCACCGATCTTTCAGAGAGAGAGGGAGGGAGAGGGAAAGACAGGGAGGACATCGATGTGTGAGAGAGACACCAATCGTTGCCTCCTGCACACGCCCCAACCGACCGACTGGGGCCGAGCTGGGGAGGAGCCTGCACCCAAAGTGGGGGCCCTGGACCAGAACCGAAGGCGGGACCTTCCCATCCACAGGCTGATGCTCTCTCCACTGAGCCACACCGGCCAGGGCCCAGGCGTTTGTTCCCTCTGGCGTCCCCTCCATTTCACAGGGTCTCCCGGGGCTGCCCCTGCGGAGAGAGAGGGTCTCGGTTCTTCGGCGGCGCTCCTGCTGGGAAGTGGTGGGTGCAGGTCAGCCGCCGCCGGTCTTCCTGACCAAAGCAGACCACGTGGTCTTGCCTGAGATCGAGGGAGACGGGATGGGGCCCTTTCTGCATGTGTGGGCAGGAGAGGAAAATGGAAAAGTGGTTGGTGACCCTCAGTCTGTCCTCCCGGAACGTCCAGATTCCAGCAATGTGGCCACTTAACGGGAGCGCTGCCCGACCAGAAGGCCAGGCCAGGGGCCAGGTGGACCACAGTAAGCAAAGTGCTGAGCGCAAAGGCATCCTCAGGATGAAACAGTTCACTGATGAGCCGACAACGCGTAAAAACACGCGGTACCACTGGCATTTGGCGGGGGGAAGGCACGCGAACAGGCAACGGCGTTGCGTAGGGATAAAAATATTTTGCAGTGTTTCTTACCCCCGTGTCTAAACACGACGCGATGTTTCACTCGAGCAGAAATTACACACCATGTGTTAGTTAATATTTGC
This sequence comes from Lasiurus borealis, assembly GCA_004026805.1. NCBI lineage: Eukaryota > Metazoa > Chordata > Mammalia > Chiroptera > Vespertilionidae > Lasiurus > Lasiurus borealis. The sequence continues at coordinate 7,154 of PVJN01031594.1, read as the reverse complement.
ACCTTTTTATTCATACGGTTTATGTAAACTGCTAATGCGCTTAATATGTCAGATCCGTGGTTTTCTGTGAATATTTCATAAGGGAATTAGGGTTTTATGGTTAACATTAATTTGAAATACCGCTTTAACAGTAAAAGGGACTTCCCTGATGTTTAATTTTGCATTAATCACGTTAACACAATAACTACCTATCATGTAAACTGTGCAATTAACTGTAATAATAAATTTCCCGTTTAATGTGAGGAAGTTTTAGCCAAAAAAAAAAAAAAACCACCACTCTTTTAATTCTATCTAGAGCGGTTTTAATAATAATTAAATAATAATCTGGTGGATCAAGACTTTTTTTTTTTTTAAAGCTGTAGAAGGAAATGTATTTCCTTTTCTCTTACGTTAGGAAGTCTAGAGTTTCTGCTTTGAGCAGGGGGCTACCTTTATGGGCACCTTGTGTATGCATTAGTGGGGTGCATCAGTTACAACCAATAGGAGACATGATTAAAGTTTACTGTTGATAATGTGTATGGATTTCGTGCACCAGGCCACTAGGATCAGAATAAAATAAGCAACGCTGGGTTGTACAGGTCCATGAGTTCTGACAAATGCAGGTCACCAACTATCCTACAAAATAGTTTCACTGCTAATGGTGTATTTTAATTATTATATTTTATAATTGTCACGTTTTCTTCAGAAAACACATATTAAAAAATGATGAGCTGGCCGGCATGGCTCAGGGGTTGACCATTGAACAATAAAGCAGGAGGGCATGGTTTGATTCCTGGTCAAGGCACCTGCCCGGGTGGAGGGCTGGATCCCCAGTGTGGGGTGTGCAGGAGGCAGCCGACCCATGATTCTCTCTCACCATGGGTGTTTCAGGGGTTACCCAGGGTATGCATCTGTCAGAGCTGCCATAAAATAATAAGGGCCGGTGGCTTCTACCCCGAAACCTCCTTTCTCACGGCTCTTGAGGCTGGATGTCCAGGGTCAAGGGCCAGCAGGTTCGGTTTCTCAAAAGACCTTTCTCCTTGACCTGCCGATGGCCACCTGCTGCTATGTCCTCCCGGGGTCTTTTCTCCGTGGACATGACTATCTGTGTCCACACGTCCTCTTCTTATCAGGACTCCGGTCACTGTAGACGAGGCCCTGTTCAGATGAGCTCGTGAAACGTGACCACGGTAAAAGACACGCCTCCATTCCGGCCATATTCCAAGGTGCGAGGAGTGAATACATCAGCCTGTGGATTTGGGGGAACACACTTCTATCTATGTTGCCCATTGAATTAGTATTTTCACTTGGAAAACGGTGAACCGTGGCCGTCATGGATGAACCGTGTCCCCGTGAGCCAGGCACTGTGATGCTTCGCGGCACGACCACAAGACGTTAGAACTGACGTTTCACCGAGAAAAACCTCGCCAGTTGGCCATGGACCCATGTTTGCATTAATGGTGCCGAGTCCACTGAGTGTGTGGTCAAAGGGGATTACATCACATAAAACATTTCTGCAAAGCTGAATAAATGCCCCCAAATGTTGCTTATTTTATTTTAATGCTAGAGGCCTGGTGCACGAAATTTGTACACTGGGGCAGGGGAGAGACTCCCTCAGCTTAGCCTGCACCCTCTCCAACCCGCGATCCCTCTCACAGTTCTGGACCACCGGCTTCTCATCGTCCACCTCCCTGCCTTCCTGGTCGCCCCCAACTGTCCCCCCTGCTGCCCTGATTGCCCCTCATGCCCTCTCCCTCAGGATCTGGTTCTGTGCCTGGCTCTCTTCAAATGCTCCTTCTCTTTCTCTCGCTGCCAACAACCTAATGCAAAGCCAAATTACCTGCACCCCCTGCAGGCTTGCGTTTCCGTGGGTAAGACATGTAAACCCATATTAAAAGTAAAAGGATGGATGCAGAGCCTTCACAGGGGAGGGCGGAGGCCACTGTGGCCTGCAGGCCCGGCTCTGGGGCTGTGGCAGGGGTAATGGGGTGGGAGTGGGGGGGTGCGGTGAAGAATGGGAGGAGGGAGGGCGTGCAGAATGGGGTGGCGGAGCTCTCAGACAAGGTCATGCATGTGGGCGTGGGCCACAGTGAGGCGGGCCATGACCGGGAAATGCGACTGGACAGAACATGTTTTAGAAAATGTTGAGAGTCAAACCAGAGAGACCAGTGCACGGGGATGGAGAGAGCATTGCATCCTGGGTAAAAGAGGGTCCCGACAGTAGTGCCGATGGTAAGCGGGCAGGAGAAAACCTTACGAATGTAGAACTGGACACATCTAAGTCATGATTAAATTGTGAAATAATAGAAGTATTATTACATACTTCTATTATGCCACGGTGGGTGGGCCGTGGCCTGGGGCAGGGAGGGGACCAGCCACGATGCACACCTGTCGGTTGGTCGGTCAGTCGGTCGGTTGGTCACCTAGGGGCAGATCGGGGCGGCTTCCTGCCTGAGTGGGAAGGTGCAGGAGAGCGCATCGTATCTCTGCTCCTGATGACGCTTTCTGCAGGGCGCTGAGCACCGTGTGGGCTGGGAGAGGTGCTTCTCACACACAGAGACGACAGCAGTCTTTGCTTGGGACGGCTCAGCAGGGTCCTCCCCAGCCAGACTTCCCTTCCTTTTATCGTCCCGACATAACAGATCGGCAGCCGATGGCATTGCTCGAGGAAAAGGGTGCCCGTTTTTCACGTCTGAATCACAGGGCAGGCGCGCTGGGTGATGGAGCATCTTCTGGGGCACCTCTCTGCCGGAGACAAATAACGCCGCTTTACCATAATTTAGTGTGTGAAGTACGTATAATAACTTCGGGTTGAGATACAACTTTTTATTTTTTATTATTTTGAATTGCTGGAAAAGACGGAAGGTGATGGATGTGGGATTCCGTGGGAAAATAATGCGTCCCGGGAAGTATTTTATGTCTGTTAGCCAGGACTTTATGGTTATGGAGGGAAATAAACCGGCTTGTTATCTGTGCTCCCGAGCCCGTCTCGTTGAATTTGTATTAATAAAAAACAAAAGAACTGCCATCGGTCCGTAGGCGGATGGGAAGATGGGAAGATGAATAAATTTACGGAGCTCCTTGTGAGAGAGGCAGGAGGTGTACGTGGTTCTGTTTTGTGCGGCCGGGCCTGTTCATGCCCTCCCAGACATGCCCTGTGGCGTGATGGTGAGGACATAATCTCAGAACTGGAAAAAAACACTGCTTTTTCCTTTGATCCCTCATGCTATTCCCGTGTAATTTTTCTCCAGAGAGAATGATTAAGGATTTCAAAGCAAATGATCTCGGGATTAAAGAATACTTCTATTATTTCGTAATTTAATTATGCCTTGGATGCGTCTGGTTCTACGTTTGGAAGTGCGCAGTTTAACTGTTGTCATCCGAGGAGACAGAAGCGGTAATTGTTGTTAAAGAAGACACTTTTTTAACTTTAAATCGTTGCGAGTAAGATCGAGATAATGAAGATGCTGAAGGCTTTTTTTAATAGTTCCACTCTTCGGACAGAGATATTTCTTGTTAAAATTTATTTTGCAATACACTCTTATTTTCATTTGTTTGAAAACGAGTAAAATCCGTACCGCTGTAAGGAGCTGGGGCAAGTGGCAGGAAGATAGACATTGCCAAGCATCCGCCTTTTAATTGCCACAGGTTGTGCCATTCTGGAGCAGAGCGGGCTTTCACCGGGAATAAATGCTACCACTTTCTTCCTTTTAGCGTTCGTTCATCCGGAAACTAGACATTGGTTCTCGAGTCCCAGGATCCAGGCAGGGAATACGGGCTAGCTGAGAAAATGTTCTCAGAGGCACCTCGCCCGGTGGTGTCCCCAGCGCGTGTGCTGGTGCAGTTTGGACGCAGGGAGCGAGGGGTTGTTGCTGCCCTCGGTGCCTTCGCGGCCGGGTTCTGAAGGATGCGTAGGAGTTCGTTGGGAAGCGGTGGGCAGTGTCAGTGAGAGGCACGGGGAGAGCAGGCGGGTCTGAGGGCCCAGGGCCCCGGGGAGGGGAAGGAGAGGCAGAGGCCGTGGAACGAGGAGATGCTGGGGAGCGACTCGGAGCCACAGGCTGATTAATGTCCTCTACGCTGAGGATTCCTTGCAGGATGAACAAACTCACCTTTGGTCTTTCTTTCTTTTATTTAAAATACAGTGGTACCTCGAGAGACGAGTTTAATTCGTTCCGTCACCTTGAGGCGTGGGAAACGATGAGACGCTCGAGTCTTGATAAACTGGTGGGTCGTGTGCAGGCGGCCGATCGAGCAATGACTCGTATCTCAACTGTTGCTCGTATTTCAAAGCAAAAATCACTTGCTCGACAGCTCGTATCTCAAAAAGCTCGTATGTTAGGGCACTCGTATCTCGAGGTACCACTATATATATATATATATATATATATGCATATATATATACACACACACACACACATACATACACACATACACATATACATATATATACATATATATATACACACATATACATATATATTATTGATTTTCCACAGAGAAGAAGGGGAGAAGGATAGAGAGCCAGAAACATAGATGAGAGAGAGAGACATCGATCAGTCACCTCCTGCACGCCCCCTACTGGGGATGTGCCTGCAACCAAGGTACATGCCTTTGACTGGAACCGAACCTGGGATCTTTCAGTCTGCAGGCCGACGCTCTGTCCACTGAGCACCACCCCGGTTTCGGCTCTTTTTTTATTTTTATTGATCAGGTGTTATATGTGTGCATACTTTTCCATTGCCCCCCACACCCCTACATGTACACCCCTCCCCCCACTTGTCTTCCATGTTAACCGGGTCTCGGCCTCGGGCCTGCGCGGGGGCCGGTCTTGCTGCCGGTCGTGTCCGCTTTGGGGGGTAACCGGTCGCCCTGTGCCCTCTCCTCCCCGCAGTGAGGTTCAGCAGCTGCGACGGGAAGCGGAAGGTGCAGTATGAGAGCAGCGAGCCGGCCGACTTCAAGGTGGACGAGGACGGCGTGGTGTACGCGGTGCGGAGCTTCCCGCTGTCCCCGGAGCGCGCCCGGTTCCTGGTCTTCGCGCACGACCAGGAGACGCAGGAGAAGTGGCAGGTGGCGGTCAGCCTGAGCCTGCGGCCGCCCGCAGCCACCGCCGCCACCCCGGAGGCTGCCCTGCAGGTACGGCCCCGCCCCGGCCTCTGGCCAGACACAGCCGCTCCGAGACCCGCGGTGCCCGTGGCTGCCACCCCGGGAGTGGGTGCCCCTGTCTGGGGTTTCCTCATGCTCCTCCCACGTAGTTCTTCTCCAGAGAGAATGATTAAGGAATCCAAGGCAAATGATCGTGCTTAAAGAATTCCTCTGTTATCTCATAATTTAATTCTCACTTAGATGTCTCTGGTTCTACATGTGTGAGTGCGCAGTTTAACTCTTTGTCATCAGATGAGACGCAAGCGATAGAGATTGTTTTTAAAGAAGAGACTTTTTTAACTTGAAATCATTGAGTGTAAGATCGAGATGATGAAGATGCTGAAGGCTTTTTTTATAGTTCCACTGCTAGGACAGAGATATTTCCCATTAAAATTTATTTCGCAATGCACTCTTATTTTCGTTTGAGAACGAGTGAAATCCGCACCGCTTTAAGGAGCTGGGGCAAGTGGCAGGAAGATAGACATTGCCAAGCATTTGCCCTTTTTTAAAAAAAATATATTTTATTGATTTTTTACAGAGAGGAAGGGAGAGAGATAGACAGTCAGAAACATGGATGAGAGAGAGACATCGATCAGCCGCCTCCTGCACGCCCTACAGTGGGGATGTGCCCACAACCAAGGTACATGCCCCCGACCGGAATCGAACCTGGGACCTTTCAGTCCGAAGGCCGACGCTCCATCCACTGAGCTACACCGGTCTCGGCGCCTTTTAATTCCCACAGGTCGTGCCATTCTGGATCAGAGCGGGCTCTCACCGGGAATAAACGCTACTGCTCTCTTCCTTTCAGCGTTCATCCGGAAACGAGGCATTAATTCCCGAGTCCCAGGATCCAGGCAGGGAATGCAGCCTCAGTCCCCTCCATAGCGCAGTTTTTCTCGGAGGCCAGTGTCCAGCTCTCATGATGTGTGGAGCGTGATCGGGGAGACCCTTGACCTGTTCGAGCCCCCCTGCCGTTAGTTAGGGTGCTAGGAAGCGAGGAGCAACGGGTCACTGATGGGGTGACACGTGGCTTTTCCTGTGGATGAGGCGCAGGTCCCAGCACACGAGCTCGGCTATCCTCCCGGGAGCAACCATGGGCTGAGGCCGCTTGGGCCACGGACACCCTGGGGAAACGGGGGGGCAGGGGAGGAGACGCTGGCACCCAGCAGAGATGCGACCCCCAAGTGCAGAGCGGGCCCGCCCCGCATCCGTCCGGCCTGCTGCGGGCTTAGAATAATCACCGCATTAATTCCGGGCGATGTAATGGGGTCATCAATCCCCGAGACGCCCCTCAGCCGTGCGTGTTAGGATTCTCCCGGAATTTCAAATTACGTCTTCGCACCTCGAGCCCGGAATTTAATGGACAGTGGCACTACCTGAGCTGCGGTTTAAACTAATGAGAAGTAGATAAAAAAGGGTTTTCTGCATTCGGCCTCCATACTCGCTACCCTGTGAGGTGGTCGGTGGAAATCGCAGAGAGGGTACACGGCTGGGCCCCCTGAGAAGTTGCTTGGAATTCAGTCTTCCAGGGGACAGGTGAGCCTAAAACTTGTACAGTGCCTTCTGTTATTTCTCTTTAAGATTTAAAAGTTGATTTTGGGAGAGAGAGAGAGAAAGGGAGAGAGGGAGAGAGAGAAACATTGATGTGAGAGCGAGACATTGACCAGCTGCCTCCTGCATGCCCCGTGTTGGGGATGGAGCCTGCGGTCAGGACATGAGCACCTCCCCCCCGAATGGAACCAGCACCCCTGGATGCACAGGATGACCCCAGAGAGCGGGCCATGCGGAGCAGGACGACGACGACTACTACTACTACTACTACTTCTACTTCCTCCTCTTCTACTACTTCTTCTTCTTCTTCTTCTTCTTCTTCTTCTTCTTCTTCTTCTTCTTCTTCTTCTTCTTCTTCTTCTTCTTCTTCTTCTTCTTCTTCTTCTTCTTCTTCTTCTTCTTCTTCTTCTTCTTCTTCTTCTTCTTCTTCTTCTTCTTCTTCTTCTTCTTCTTCTTCTTCTTCTTCTTCTTCTTCTTCTTCT
>PVJN01031593.1:0-24758 GCA_004026805.1 Lasiurus borealis | reverse complement strand
TCAGTTATTTAGAAGTTTGGAAAGGGGAATCTAATGTTTCTCTCTTTGCTCTTCGTATTGTGTGGAGGTGTTAACGATCATGGTCATGATGTACACCCATGTTGATTTTCATTTACTAGTTTCATAGGTAATTATATGTAACTTTATTTTAATTGAATTATCATAGTGGGAAGCAGAAATTTAAAGGGAATTTTCTTTCCTTTGTTATAAATGTGCTGTGGTTCTGCTTCTTTTGGGGACTGCCATTAGGTAAATTTCCATGTGGGAGAGGGAAATGTCAGTAAATACTGTGGAAAATTATAATGTTGGTAGAAATAAAATATATGTAACAATGGTGTGCTGAAGGAAGAAAGGAAAGAAGGAAGGAAGACTGGCTTTTCCTCTGGGCAATCTATTTGGCATTTTAAGGTGTTTTATTTCTTCTCATTTTTATTTTTTTTTTAATATTTCTCAGCTAGATTATGTCAAGGGAAAAGTTTGTTCACAGATGTTTCACTTATTCAAATCCTCAACCAAAATCTCTATCTATTAAAAAAGTAATATTTTGTTCCTAGTTACAGTTTAAGAAGTTATAAGAAATATTTTACTGGTACAAATTATTTTTGTTTTCTCTATTCTTACAAGAAGCAAAAAAGAGGAAGAATTTATGTCTTAATGAATTGCCTTCTATTAAGATTATTTATTAAAAACTAAAATGAGCCCTAACTGGTTTAGCTCAGTGGGTAGAGTGTCAGCCTGCGGACTCAAGGGTCCCAGGTTTGATTCCAGTCAAGGGTATGTACCTTGATTGTGGCCCCATCCCCAGTAGGGGGTGTACAGGAGGCAGCTGGTCAATGTTTCTCTCTCATCAATGTTTCTAACTCACTGTCCCTCTCCTTTCCTCTCTGTAAAAAATCAATAAAATGAATATATTAAAAAAAATAAAAACTAAGATGAATGGGTACTGTTTATATCAATCTAATTCATTTTTTAAGAAGTCTGTATCATTTTATCTCTATCATGCAATAAATAATGAACTCAACATATTGGTGTGTTTACCATATTGAGAACTATTATTTCATGGATTCTCTTCACATTGTCAGACTTCTAAGGAGACTTAATGTCAAGTTGTTCCTCATTTTACTACCTTGAGAGTTTCTATCTAGAGTTGCTGAGAGAAAGTGTTAACCATTTTTTTCTTATTCAAATTTAATAAGGAAAAACATGTGAAAGAGTAATTTAATATAGTCTAGACTAGACTTCTTGGTAAAATAAGAGATGGCCAGAGTGGGAAGTGGTTAGAAAGAGAATAACAACAGTTTGGAGCTACAAGAAAAGTGTACAAGAGTTTGTGTAAAAAGGAGGAATGGAAGACTGTATGATATGCTGTGGGGGATGTTATTTAGGGAAGAGCCAATGTTGGGAAAAAATGGGTTTTACTGCATATTATGTTAATGCTTTTCAAACTTTAATGTATCTAGGGATCACCTGGCTGTCTTGTTAAAATGCACATTCTAATTCAGTGGGTCTGCAATATGGCTCCAGAACCTAGATTTTTATAAGTGTCCAAGTGATGTCAAAGGAGCTGGCCCAGGGATTATACTGTGAATAGCAATACACTATACAAATAAACCTTTGTTTTTGCATTCTAGTCAAGGAATTTCAGTCATTTACAGCATTTGCTTTGGATTTGATTTTCAGTGTTCTTATTTTACTGTGTTAAGAATGATCTTAACATTTAAGAAAAATGCCCAGTTTCAGTTCAGCCACACTCCAGAAGAAATGGGTCTTATTAGCTTCCAAGATCTCTTTTTCCCCTTTGGCATTGTTTAGTCTCTATTATTTTAGAGAACACAATTAAAGCAATAGCCAGTCATTGTACATACTTATGAGATATAATGCCTATTTAAATGTTTTACATATATTGTGTAATTTATCCTGACAACTTTATAATAAAAGTACTACTATTATATCCATTTCATAAATTGGTAAACTGAGACATACAGAGTTTGTTACTTGCCCAAAGTCTATATTACAAATTGAAAAAGAAATTTTTTTTCACACTAAGACCTATTGTTCAATACTAGCACTCCCTAATGATCCTAATTAAGGTTCCCACTTTGTAATTTCTTTTCCACAAGAGTGGCAATATTATTACTTCCCGTAATCTCAGAAAGCTGGTTTTTAATTTATTCTTTCTTAGTGTTTCAAAAATTATCTGGGAAAAATTAACAAATGCATTAGTATATACTTGCCACATACTTTTCTGGACTGATTTCTATAATTGCAAGGAATAAAACATTTTGATTTCATTTTTTCTCTTATGTCAGTTTTAGCATGGCATGTTTAAGACCTTCCTGTTAAAATGCAATTTTCTAATCTTATTTCTGCATAAATCTCTCTATGATAACATGCCTATGGCTAAAAACTAGTTTTGCAATGAATCTTTGAAATCATTGCCTTTCTTTAATAATTGATTGATGCTTAAAACTAAGCTAATTATGCATTCTGGTTTACTTGGGAAGTGACAATGCATGCCTGTTTTTCCAATGTAATTATTCATATATGTAGGTATATTATTAATAATACTATATATTTTCACTTTCAAAAGTGTCTCCAAGTGTTTAGCGTGGCAATATATTTTATGTTCACTTACTTAAAGCATATATGTTATAGTTACAGAAAGTCTTTACCCAAGGTGTAAAAGGAAGAAAGATAAAGATGGCCTCATTTTATTTTAATTTAAAAATAGAAAAATTAAAATCCAGAGGGTAGAAAAATAATACATGCTCACAACAATGAGTCACACTAGACTCAGCCTATCCTTTTGCTTGCTTAATAGAAATTCATGTGATAAACCAACTTGAATTATTAAAATAATTGATCTTTGCCAGAAAGTATAAAACCTTTATTAATGCTATTGCATATAAGCACTGAAAGTATTAGTGAAGTAGTTGCTGAAATATTGTGTTCCATTTGCCACACTATTCATTCAAGTGCCAGCTTTGTCTTTGGCTATGCTGGTTAGAGAAAGAAAAAGAACACAGCCCATCACTCTTGGTGCCCACACTCACACCCCAGGTCCTTGGTACCTCTGGGCATTGAATGAGCACACAGCTGGGATGCCCAGCTAGTTCTCATCTTAATTCTGTTAGGACACAAATTCATGAAAGGCCCAACCTGGAGATGTCATATGAATATTTTTTTTTCCTTTCTCCATTTAGATGAAGGTAATATCCTCTGTGTTAAGCCTCAGAAGCCTGAAACAGCCCCTTAGTTCCCTTTTACTTCATAATATTCTGAAGAGTACAGCCAATTGTAGCCTCAGGCCTATAACTGCTTCCTGCTTTTGGTGTGTGTGTGTGTGTGTGTGTGTGTGTGTGTGTGTGTGTGTGTGTGTTTTAGTCAGAGGGCCTAATTAAGAAATGAATATAAAATATTAATCACAATATTTGTGTGATTATTTTGCATATAGAGGTTTTAAATTTTAGGAAATTAGGGAATGTTTTCATTTTTCTAGCATTTTGTTATTAAAACTCACTTACTGCAACTCATGCCACAGTCCCTCCCCAGATGCTTGTAACCACTGCTATAAAATGTCTCCTAGTCTTTAGAGTGGCTGGCAGCTTTCTCAGTGGACTGAATTATCTCCAAGGTTCTCACCACCACCCGCTGAGAAATTTCTGGTAAGACTGTGGCAACTACCATTCATTGCGCCACACAGAGTTTTCTTCCTCAGTCTCTTTTGTTTGCCTGGGGCTTCTCTACTGAAATATACTTTGGGTCTACCAGGGAGACTTCGAGACCTTGCTTCAGTGCCATACCTCTTTGTTTCAATGCCAGACAGATGAGCAGGCCTATAACCCTAGGTGGTGAATACCTGTGTGGTACCCAAGCCTCTAAGATGCCTACCAGATGTTCTCAGACGTCAATCTTATCAGTCCCTTAGGCAGGATGAAGGGTATCTAGAAGGTTGTCTTTTGATAACTTCTTCATTGCAAATGAATATTGGAAATTGTTTTTGTAGTTAAGCCTTTAAATGAGGGTCCATGTAAATCCATTCCTACTATGATCAGGGTAGAAGCGCTTCCCTCTCTTCTTTTAGCTGAAAGTGTAAAATTTTCCCTTAGATTAGTTATTTCTTATAAGGTAAGGAAGGCCACATGTGCATTTGGAATCTCTTAAGACAGCTGTTCTAGAAACGAATGGATACATATACAATGAGGCTCCTAGTAGGTGGTCATAATTGTTTCATTCGACAGCATATTTTAAAAGATCTTACAAATGGAATCCCAGGTTAAATTGTACCACTGCCATTTACTTTCTGTGTTTTCTGGACTACTCACTTTAATTATGATGCTGTGTCTTCAAATGAAAAGTATAAATCCAAAGCGACATTCTCTTCCATGATGTTAAATGGGTTAACCTAAATAAAACACATAGAAAGGTGCCTTGCTTGATGACTGTTTCCTTCAGCCAGCATACAGGGAATAATCATTCTCCTTGTCCATATTCACTTTCACTATGCTTTGTCAAGTCTTGGCACACACATACACATACAGCCCAGTTAGAGAGCAGCGAGAAGCCTGTGGGGTGAAATATGTGCTCAAAGAAAGAATTTATAACCTCATTTCACACACTTTCCTGAACATATATGTGAAAATATAGGTTTGCTATGATTACTGACCTATGTTACGCTTAAAACAAAGACAGAATCTGTAAGCATTTTGAGCTATTTCCCTGAGCTTGTCTAGAACTTCTTTTTCCTCTCATTTTTTTGCACTATCCTCTCACGTGTCCAGCTTTCTGGGACTATGTCTGAAGGCTATTGATCAAAGGGAGAAAAAATGTCAATCTGTCTTGGGAGAAAATTGTGGAGAGTAAACACTTGAGTGAAACCTCTGGCAGTCTTCACAGTGTTTGTGAGTCCAAATGAAAATGGGTGAAAATGCCAAATAATTTTAAGGCGTTCAAACATGGGGATACTTGTTAAATGAAGGCAGAACATGTGGATTCACTATTCTTTCTATGTCAATATTATATGTACATTATGGCATTGTGTTGGAAGACCTGTCTTGGAAGACTTCAAGAAATAGCCTAAGTCAGGAAATAAAATCTCTATTATCCAGAAAGCACCTTAGGGGGGAAAAAGAGTAAATGCTTCAAATTTTGAAATTCTGTGTTTAGAAAAATGAAATATTGAATGCATACAAGTTCGATGCATTTTGAGGGGAACTCTGAGCAGCTTTAAAAATTATTTGAGAGCTTCAGGACCCACAATTGTTTCACAGAGACTATTTTTTAATGCCACATCCAATGAGGAAATTGTTTTTCCAATATCACCAAATAGAAACACCACTGAAAACCTGAAAGAAATAGTGAAATATGAAAAAAAATTAGTGATGACAAAATTAATACTACTGGTAAGCCCCAATAGTAGAACCTAGTAATAAAGGAGTTCATTTTATTGTACATTATTGGCAAACAACCTCTACCTACAAGTTACAAGAAATAGTAACAACAAAGGTAAAAAAGCAATCCATTTTTAAAGTGTCAAAGAATCTACTTATTTATTTTCTAGGAGTTAGCTTAGTTAGAAAAGTTGTTACAAGTGCCAAGACCCTAAAGACACATATTTTACAAGTTAAATGGCAATGCTGTGGATTCTCTTTTTATTATTAATGAAGGTATTACATATACATCCTTATTCCCCCATTGACCCCCACCCCTCCCCCCAATCTGAGAGAACTCAAAGACTCAGCTTCAGCATGCCAAATGATCAGTGCTGGATTCATACATGATGTGTCTACATTGGGTAAGCTCTTTGGATGGAGCTGTTTGACCCACAGAAATGCCTGTTCTATCAATCTTGGTCCTTGAGTGACCATGATGAGTTGAACATCCTTGTTGACTGACTTTAAGACTACAATTGTAGCATGAGAGAGAAATAAACATTTATTTGATATTTGGACCCAATTATTTCTGTAGCATAACTTAGCCTATCTTGACTAAGAAATACAATTAAAGTGCCTCCTGAAAGCTTTTGATAACTTCTTCATAAAAATAAATGTTTTCAGGAAGCATGGAACAGACTGATGAATCTCAGAGGGAAGTGGAAAGAGGAGGCTGGAAGAAATGAATCAAAGTAATTATATGCATATGGGCATAACCCAAAGACACAGACAATAGTGCAGTAAAGCCCTGGTTGGGGAAGGTGCAGGTGCTGGTGGATGGAGTCAATTGGGAAAAAAGGGACATCTGTAATACTTTCAGCAGTAAATATACATTTAAAAACAAATCTAAGCATAAGTATAAAAAATGCCAGAATCTGAATTTGCATTGTATCCTTGGCCAAGTCTTTTGATTTAACAATGTATTACTTACTTACACATTAAGAAGTCATAGTAGGAATAGGAGAAATCTAAGTTATGCCATTATTTTCAGAGTTCAGTACTCCATAAATAAATATTTCCATATCTTCATTATTCAATTCCTCTGAGAGGATTGTTATAAACCAGTAATGTATAATATCAGGTAGCCTTCCCTGTACTCTTACTTTATGTCAATGATAATATGTGCAATATTCCTAAAAGCAATCTCCCAGTGCAGGTATCACTGCAAACCTCTCTACTGTTGCTCATCCAACAGACATGTCTTTCGCTGACACATGGACTCCAGACTAGAGGCTTGTCTCAATCTGACTATTAAATGTTAGTTTTTTTTTTCAATTCTTTTTACATTAAAAAATAAAAGTTCTCACAGTCATCCTACTCCCTCCCACAAAAAAGAAGTTCACAAAACATGGCAGTGCCTCCTTCAAATATTCAGGATGATTAAGAATGAGTTGTTTAAGTTATCTGGTTTTCTTACCCTAAATTTACTGAGTTGTTACTATTTTTTTACAATCATTTTATCCTAATTTTCTTACTGAGACAAGGTGGTAAACTTGTATCTTCAGGACACACATTCAGGTTGAGAAGACTCTTTAGGTTATTTAAACTTTCTGCCATTTAATTATTTTGTAATCAGAATCTCAAATATTTAACACGTGTTTAATGTATATCAAGCATTTGGCCCATTGGGAAGTATAGGCATTTGGTCCATTGGGAAGTAAAGAAAATTAAGGCATTTTTCTTACCTTGAGAATTTATAATCTAGGTGGGTATTCATGCCAGAGAAATATGAATATTATATACTAGCACAAGATTCTGAATTATGTCATATCACAAAGGAAAAATATTAGCACTGTGTAAAAGTTATTTTGGCCTAAAAATGCAATTCTCCAGTTCTGGAAATACAGAAACAGTATGGTGATGACTCGGGAGGGAAATATAAAAGTATACTCAACTATTAGAAGAAGCACTGTGCCTGATGACTTGTAAACACATTTCAAGTTCAAGTGAAGGAGAAGCACTGTTCATAAAGGTTAAAATCTTTTTAAAATTATGCCAAGTAAGCACTATCCCACAGTCTCCCATCTATAGCCACTTCTCTCACTTTTCCAGCCAAGCTCCCATATTTAGTTTTTTCTCATGTGAATATCTGAAATTTGGTCTCCTTGCCTGTTTATTGGAATTTGCTTAATATCTATTGAGGTGAGATTGCTGAGATAACTACTGAATACTAAAGAATGTATATTGTGAACATTATATTCTGTGTATAATGTGATGTTTTCAGTGGAGCCTGGCTTTCTTTTTCCATCCCGAGTCGTGTAGAAAATTATTTACTACTTCATAAAGAGAGATGCAAAGAATTCTATTTCAGTCTATTAGACCTGTTAAAGACTTCTGAATATGACTCTATTAATTTTCCTTCCTTTTAAGATTAGATTCATTTTCAAGACAGAGACTGTTTCATTTTATATCTTAAAGCTTTTTGGTGTTTAGCAAATGTTTCTCTTTACTAAATGCCAATTTCAGTAAGATATCAGTAATTAAATACCTATTGTCAAGTTTCTTTTAAGCTATGCAATGAGTTTGTGCTCATAGTTGAAATTTAATTCCTAGTACTAATAAGTATTTAATTCAATGCATTTCATCAAATAGTTGCATGCATATTATAATTAAACAGATAACTTGATTAATAAAGGGAGGCTTTGAGAATTGGAAAAGAATGATAATGCTTAGAGCCATGCCCAATGTAAGATGAAAATTATCCCCAATGGGACTTTCTCATGCTTGTGTCTTATTTTTCTTTATGCATGAATTGCATTAAAAGACTGTAAATTTGGCTATACCCTCAACAGTTGGTGACTTTCCATGAATTACTAGGCTTTGAGGTCTTTAACCTGAAAGAAATAAATCTAAACTCTCTCTTATATTAAAGCCTTCTAAGATTTTGTCCAGATGAAATATTTCATCATTATTTCTTCTTACTTACCTAACTTATTGTCTTCTGTAGTAATAAGGATTCTCCAGAGAAAAGAACCAGTGGGAGATTATATGGTTCACATGGAGGCTTAGAAGTCCCATTATCTGCCCTCTGCAAGATGGAAAGCCTATTGTATAATTCAAGTTGAGTTCTAATGCCTGAGAATCAGGGGGACTGCTGGTGTAAATCTCAGAGTCTGACTATCTGAGAACCTGGCGCTCCCATGTTCAAGGGCAGAAGATGCATATTCCAGCTAGTGACTAGAGAGAGAAAATTTGCCCTTTGTTCACCATTTTGTTCTATTTGGACCCTCAACAGATTGGATGATGCCTCTCCACAATGGAGAAGGTAAAGCTTCTTTACTCAGGCCACTGAGACAAAGCCTTTCTGCAACACCCTGATGGACACATCCAGAAATTATGTTATACTGGCTGCTGGGTATTCCTCAGCCCAGTCAAATTCATACACAAGATTAACCATCACATCCTCACTCACTTCCTTCCCATTAAATTACATTAACTTCTGGAACACATTTCTATGTTGTATGGTCAAATTTGTTTTTCTTTCTCAAATGTTGCTTCTGTCAATTCTCCCAGAAATAAGTAATTATCAACCTCCTCTAATATTTCATAGCAATTTAAATGCATGTCTCTTTTGACTTCACTATCTCTGCTTCAAATTTAATTATTTAACAACCTGGATGGAACTGGAGAGCCCTATGCTTAGTGAAATAAGCCAGTCAATGAAGGAGAAGCACCACATGATCTCACTCATTTGTGGATAATAAAGAACATTGTAAACAAAAGGATAGATACAGAGATAGTAAAACATCAAAGAGACTGTCAAATTATAGCAGGAAGATTAAGAAGAGGTGGGGTAGATAAGTGATCAATCAAAGGACTTGTATGCATGCATATAAGCATAACCAATGAACATAGACACTGGGGGGTTGGGGTATGCCTGGGAGGAAGGGGGGGCAATGGGGAGATATGTATACACGTAACACAATTTAAAAAAACAACATATAATGATATCTATTGTTTAATAATTTAAATAGGATTAATATAAATTAAAAAGTAATAATTTATTTTACCTCCTAATCCTACTCCCTTGGCAACTAGTATGACATTTGGATTGCATTACTCAGAGCCTTTCATATGCATGATAGAACTTGCCTTTACATAAAATTTGTCACTTATCTTCATCACTTAATATTTATGGGACATTGTTGTGGGTTAATATATAGATTCACTTAATTTTTAATGGTTGCTTACTATTCTGTAATTTGGCTATGTCAGTTTTCTTTATTTCCTTCTAATGGAGGAAATAAAGAAAAATCATAATTTATATACTCATTAAAATTCCTGTATTATAAAAATTAACATGAGCAAAAGTTAAAATGCAAAATAAAAATTGGGAGAAATATTTGTGTTATGTCTAATTGATACGAAGCCCATAACATATAGTCAACAAATAGATGAGAAATATGCAAGCCTTCCAATATAATATTTTTAAAAGTACTATAGCATACTAAGTGATGCCCCAAATGATATCCAAGTTCTAATCCCTGAGATCTGGAGAGTTTATCTTTTCTAATAAAAGAGTAATATGCAAATTGACCATCACTACAACACACAAGATGGCTGCACCCATGTGGACACAAGATGGCTGCCACAAGATGGCCAGCAGGAGGGGGGCAGTTGGAAGGAACCCAGCCTGAAAGGGAGGTCAGTTAGGGGAACCAGGCCTGCAGGGGAGGATAGTTAGGGGTGACCAGACCTTCAGGGAAAGACTGTTGGGGGAACCAGGCCTACAGGGGAGGGCAGTTTGGGGCAACCAAGCCTGCAGGAGAGGGCAGTTAGGTGTGACCAGGTTGGCAAGGGAGGAAAGTTAGGGGTGACCAGGCCAGCAGGGAAGGGCACCTCTAACTACCCTCCCTTGCAGGCCCTCCCAATCCTAAGATTGGGCCTAAATGGGCAGTCGGATATCCCTTGAGAGGTCTCAGATTGTAGAGGGTGCAGGCTGGGCTGAGGGACACACACACCACGCCCCCCATGCACAAATTTTGTGCATTGGGCTTCTAGTCTTATATAAAAAGAGTCCCTGCAGACACGATTGAAGTTAAAGATCTTTTATGGTGAGTACACCCTGCATTCCCTTAGTGGGTACAACATGTAATAATACATGTCTTTATAGTAGTCAGACACAGAGAGATTTAACTGCAGAAGAGAAGGCAATGTGACACCAGAAGCAGAGTTGTGGCCATAACCAGGAAATGCTGGCAGTCTCCAGAGACAACAAATAAATTATTTCCTGGAGTCTCTGGAAAGAACCAGCCCTGCTGAACCCTTCGCTTAGTCTTTGTAGAATCATTTCCCACTTCTGGCCCCCAGAACTGTAACAATATTTTTGTTGTTGTTTTAAGCCACTAATTACAGGGTAATCTGTTGCAGAGAGAATAGGAAAGTAATATAAATACTAATAATAAATATTCAGTACTCTTTTATACATATAAATTAATAAACTTATTAAAATAAATTGCCACAGCAAGCCTTGCAGGATTGTGAAGCACCAGGAATCATGGTCACGCATTCAGGAAGTGGTAAAACAGGAATTTTGAACTGAGGCATCCCAGGTGCTAAGTCCATTCTTAACCATTATACTATTCAGCCTTCTGGGGGGCTATTAATTTCAGAAATAGAAGTTGATGGCCAAAGGACACAATTGGTTAGACTGAGGGAGGACTGGTGGTAGTTGTGGTGGCAATTCAAGATAGATACCAAAGATGCTGGCAAAGATGTAAAGGAAAAAGTCTTTCTCTTATATAGTTGTACTTTTCTCTGCCAGAGTTGTGCTTATAGCTTCTACACATCAGTGCATTTTAGCTTCACAAAACCCCATGAAGGTGAAGCGGAATCTTCCACTGTAGAACTGAAGAAGCTAGGCTCAGTGATATGAAGCAACTTTACAATGTCACACAGTCAGCAAATGGGAGAGAGAGGATGTTCTAGGGTAAACACAGATTTGACTTTTCACTGTGTGGACCTTGGTTAGTCAAGTTTTGCAAGTCAAATACACAAAGTGAAACAGGATTCATACTAAATAGGTTTCAGGTTCTAAATGGAGATCATTAATATGTGCTCAGTGACTTTATCATGCCTGAGTGATCTATCCTTAGGTCAGTGTAGCCACTCAGTTGATCCTCATATGGCCTACTGGGCATTCAGGCATGCTAGTAGTTCTTTCCCGATAGAGAGGGAGAAGGAAAATGGACCGATTATCCTACTCCAGGCACAAAACAAGACTTAAATGGCACAGATGTCACCTTTTCTTATTACTGCAATTTAGTGTTTCTTAGATTGCTTTGCAAAGTAGAGTTAGCTTGTTACATGTGAGCCTGTGATACCCTCTCTGCACCTGAGAAATAGAAGCAATTCTTGAACTTAGCACTTTCCTAGAGGTTTTGATGGGAACAGCTCCCATCTGTTTACCAGGGACCTTCTAGGGATTCAACTTCTGTCTACTGTGTTCTCCTAATGACCAGAGTTTCAATGATAATTATTTATTCAAAAATATTAACTTTCAGACTTTTAATGAATGATACAGAATCTGAACAGATAATACAGTATGAAAACTTTCCTGAAATTTCTAGCAAAATAACAAGTTATTGGTAACTTAATTATAACTGAGAGACATTTTATAGAACTGGAGATAATATAATTTTAGGCTAAAATTGCCTTTAGCAATCTTTTACATTTTTCAAAATACCTCTGTACATTTTTCCTTTTATTTACTGGAAAATATTATAATCTAATGTCTTTAAAATATTTGTTGCCTATACTCAAAAAGGTTTTTCATTAACTTTTACTCTAGTAGCATTTATACAAACTCTTTCTAGTTTTCCCTAATGGAAACTTAAAATAAATTATCAGAATATAAAATTTTATAAAAAGATACATAAATGAAAAGAATACCACAATATTGGTTATATCAACTTTTCTATTCATTTTTGAGTCAAATAATCATTTTCTGTAGCATTAAAGGCTTTTATTTTTCAAAGATGTTTTCTTAACATTTATTGTAGATGAATATGTTACACTATCCTAAACTTTATTTTATTTGGTAAAATGTTACAAGTGATAGTTTATTGAACATGTTACTATGGAGCTTGAGAAAGAATTATTATGACATTTTATTAAATAAACTTTTAAATAAATTCAGGATCTAGTCTTTATTTAAAATTTATCACAATTTTTCTCATCATAAGTAATAGTCAAGATTTAAAGAAATACACATAGAAGTTAAAAAAAATTCTCTACATAAAGATCTATTTACTTCTGTTACCCTTTATATATTTAGTGATACATTTTTATACCACAGGAATAGAACATGGGACATAAGTAGGTTTACAGTTGTTCATATGGAAAATAATATGGTAATTAATAATAATACAAGAATAAACTATGTGTTTCTTGCACTCACAGCTGTAAACCTATTTTTCCCCAATTCTGTATTTGCTAAACACCAAGACCATATTTTATTTGTCCTTTTTGAAACCTGAACTCTCGAAGGGTGAGGTTTGTGTTCTCCATCACCTCAAAGCAGTGCCAGAACAGGTGCTTGATGTACAGCTTTTTAAAATTAGAAAGCACCTCCTGATCCATGGGCTGCAGGATAGGAGTGGTGTTGGGAGGTAGGTAGACAACCTTTATAAACTTGGACTCTTCGAGGAGTTCATCTTCGAGGTTCGGTGGGTGAGGATGAGCATTATCGAGGACGAGGAGGGCTTGCATGGTTAGGTTGTTTTCCTGTAGATATTTCTTAACAGAAGGGCCGAAAACCAGGTTTATCCACTCCAAAAAGAACTGCCTGGTGACCCATGCCTTCGGGTTTGCCCTCCACATAACTTACAGTTTATCTTTTAAAATCTTATGTGACTTAAAGACTCTGGGGTTTTCCGAATAGTATATGAGCAGAGGCTTGATCTTGTAGTCGCCACTCACATTGGCACACAGTGCGAGAGTTAGCCTAACCTTCATGGGTTTGTGGCCTGGCATGGCCTTCTCCTCTGCTGTTATATAAGTCCTATTCGGCATCTTCTTCCAGAAAAGCCCTGTCTCGTCACAGTTGAAGACTTGCTGGGGGATATATCCTTTGGCTTCTATCAGTTTGGAAGAAGTTTTGAGGTAATCCTCAGCTGCCTTCACATCCGAACTTGCTGCCTCACCATGCCTGATGATGGGGAGTGAATGCCGGACCTTTTCCTGAAGTTATCAAACCAGCCTCTACTGGCTTTAAATGAGTCTTTCAATGCTTCGTCCGTGGAAGTGCGCGGGGTCTGCTCCAGCAAATCACCGTAAATCCCTCGCGCCTTCTCACATATGATGCCCTGTGCAAATGTATCTCCTTTAAGCTGCTTCTCCGTCACCCACACCACCAGTAGATTCTCCAACTTTTCATGGAGAGAGCTACGGAGCTTAGAAATTATTGTAACGCCCTTAGCTGGTGTTATACCCTTTATGGACTCCTTCTGTTTAAGCACAGTGCATATCGTTGAAGTACTAAGCCCGTACTGCCTCACCAAGTCAGCCACTCGCACACCTTGCTCATATTTTTCTATGATTTCACTCTTTAATTCAATAGACATCATCCTCTTCTAAGCACTGACCTTTCCACTTGCTTTCTTCGGACCCATGGTTATAAAAAGAAATGTGATGAAGTATGTAAATGCACAAAAGATGCTTCGACAACGAGGTAAACAAGCACACTGACTGAGGCGTGGGAAACTATGAGACGCTGGAGTTGTGGTAAACTGGTGGGTCGTGTGCAGCCGGCTGATCCGCATGATTAGTCGTATCTCAAATGTTGCTCCTATTTCAAAGCAAAGAATCATTCACTCAATGGCTTGTATCTCAAAAATTTTGTATGTTAGGGCAATTGTATCTCGAGGTACCACTGTACATATCTATTTACAAGTGAATCTAAAAATCAAGTGAATAAAAAATCTGATTAAAACTGGTGAATATAATAGAATCAGGAGCATAGAAAGGGAGTGGACTTGACAAATCTCGACTTGAAAGGGTATGGGGGGTGTAGGAAGAGACTGGACAAAAATCATACACCTGTGGATGAGGACAGTGTTGGGGGTTAAGGGCTGAGGGTGGGGTAGGAACTGGGTGGAGGGGAGCTAAGGGGGTTAAAAGAGGACAATTGTAATAATCTGAACAATAAAGAGTTATTTAAAAATAAAGTAAAAAGATGTGATGTTTAATTAATTAAAACATAAGATTATATTTTAATATCTTCACATATCAGTGCTATATATAAAACTAATTATATTATTATAAATATTTAATTATTATTATTCATTTCATTATATTTATTAACTTAAAAATCTAGTGTGATATGTTTCTAGAGTTTAGACATTCTAAGAGGTATAGGTTTGGGAATGACGCCTTTGGTTGTGCATATGCTTGTGTGAGAGACCCACATAGAAATGTTAAGCTGTAGGCTGACTTTATACAAGGAAAGTGGTAAACCTCCAGCAGATCCTTTCCAACCTACCTGTTTGTAATAGTCTATAATCTTTGCTTTGAGAAAGCACAGACATCTACCAAGAGCTTTGATTGCAATGTCTTTAACCCAGTGGGAACAGCTGCCTTTTGGTAGTATTGGCCACACCATTATATAATAAAATGGTATTTCACAGAGCTGTGTCAGCCAATTTTTCCTTTCAGCTAAGGGTATACATTCTGAGCTTTGACATGTATTATACAGTATTCTCCAACTTAGTGTATGGTAACAGCATCCTTAAAGTTTCTCAGGCCAGATAGTGAAACCAAAAAATGCTGTGATCAGACCTGGGTATATTGTCTTGCAAAATTGAAGAATAAGTTCATGGACAAAGAAGTAAAGCAATGTGTATTGAGAGGTAGACTCCCTCTAGCAGGAAGGGGACCTAAGTAGGTTGCCACAGAAACACTCTGTCTAGATATATGCCCTGTTGCCTTCTGATTAGTTCTTCAATGGAAGCTCTCTGCTTAGGTGTAAAGGAAGTTCTCTGCTTAGGGGTAGGGGAAGCTCGATGCTCAAGGGAAGGAGAAGGTGTTGGTGAGGGGTAGAGGAAGCTTTCTGTCTATGGAAGTTGGTTCTTCCCTGCCCAGCAACTCCCACCCAGCTGGTTCTTACCCAGCAAGGGTTGCCTTAGCACCTAGTTAGCAAGCTGTGTCCTATGATTCTAGGACGTCTCTATTTTCTTTTCTATGGCCCCATCCCTGACTACCTATCCCTCTTCTGTCTCCTCTCTGTGTCTCACACACTTGTATCCAATCCATGAGTGAATCCTGTGAGTTCTACATTCAAAATATATTCTTTGTTTTTTTAAATATATTTTATTGATTTTTTACAGAAAGGATGGGAGGGGGATAGAAAGTTAGAAACATCAATGAGAGAGAGACATCGATCAGCCGCCTCCTGCAAGACCCCCCAATGGGGATGTGCCCGCAACC
Organism: Lasiurus borealis; assembly: GCA_004026805.1. Classification (NCBI taxonomy): domain Eukaryota; kingdom Metazoa; phylum Chordata; class Mammalia; order Chiroptera; family Vespertilionidae; genus Lasiurus; species Lasiurus borealis. The sequence continues at coordinate 8,901 of PVJN01031593.1, read as the reverse complement.
AGGATACATGCCCTTGACCGGAATCGAACCTGGGACCTTTCAGTCTGCAGGCCGACACTCTATCCATTGAGCCAAACCGGTTTTGGCCAAAATATCTTCTTACTCCCTCCACTGCTACCACTCTGATTTAAGCCATCATGAGATCTTATCTGGATTTTTGGGGAAAAAAATCCTACCTATATCCTTCTGCTGCTGCCTTTGTACTGATCACCTTCATGGTGCTCACAGAAGAGACTGAACTTTTGAAAATTAAGTTAAATCATTCCTCATCTTAAACCCTCTGCTGAGGATATAAACTCACACTTCTTATGGCAGCCCCTAGGGCCCTAAATAAGTAGAGCCTTTCCTCCCTCACTCTTCCTTCCTCATTCTCCTCTTCTGTTTCTCCCTCCCACACCTCAATGCCTTCACTTGTTCCCTCTGCTCCATCCATACTCCTCCAGGTGCCTCTGACCCTTGTAGATGTCTCCTGCTCTAAAGCTTTTCCTCTTCCCTCTGCCTAGAATGCTCCTTTCTTGTATAGCATTGTCCCTCTGTATTAAAGGGTCATTGGGTTCAGGACCCCCCAGGGATATCAAAATCCTTGGATATTCAAGTCCCTAATATAAAATGGTATACCATTTGCATATAAACTATGCATATCCTCCCCTATACTTTAAATGATCCCTACATTACTTATAATACATAATACAATGCAAATGATATGTAAAGAGTTGTTTTACTTTATTGTCTAGGGAACAATGACAAGAGAAGAAAAGTTAGTCCTTGTTCAGTATGGATGCAACCATCCTAAGCCTAACTACATAGTACACGTCAGCAACACTGCAATTCCCCTCCCCCCAAATATTTTCTATCTGTGGTTGGTTGAACCTCCCCATGCAGAACTGCTAGATATTGGAGCTGATTGTATCTGAATAGCAGAATCCCTTATCTCTTTGTCTCAAATATCACCATATATTGAGGCCTTACAAATCATTTTCCTTAAAATTGTAAGTGCATGTTACTCCCCCACAAAACTCCCTCTCCAATGCTGGTCAATATCTAACAGACTTTCTTTTTGGTGTTTGTGTATGTGTCTGATTCCTACCATTAGAATGCAAGCTCTTTTGGGAAAAAATAAGTTTTTTGTGAGCATTTGTTTGCCGCGGTGACCCAGTTCATAAAACAGTGCCTGGTATATGAATTGTAAATGGAATGTACTTCTACACAGAACTTACATGCATACAAAGTGTATTAGGGAATTGATTTCACCACAAAGAAAAATAATCAGCATATTGGTTTAGAATCTATATTTCTTTTATCAAAGATAATTGCACATCAATATAGGAAATGCCATAGGCCTTGATCTGAAGTTCTGCACATGAAAATGTTATAAAATTATACTGATTTTGTGAATTAGAACTTATAATATGAAATCAGCTATCCATGAATACTTACCACAAAAGGAACTACACTGGACAGTGTGGGATTTAATGAACTACGGAGGATAGTTTCTGTTTATAATTGAATAAGACAGAAGAGAGGCCAAAAACTATATGCTTAATAAATAAATATTGAAATATGACAAGTCATTTATTCCCATGAGTCCTAAGATCCCTCAGCTGTCAAATGTATTATTTAATAGGGGGGAGGGGGAAATCAATGATTTTTAATATTTTGCTTGTTGAGATTTTTAAGTGCCATTAAAGAATCTTTTAAAAGCTCCCTTTGATAATCTAGAGTGGTCACCTTTAGGAAAGGCTGCTGAGTTCTGAACTTCAGGCCAACTTATCTGTGTGCCAACACTACCTCCTTCTCCTAGAAAACTCTTTATCTATGAGTTTTATGTATTGCACTAACCCTAAGATTTTGTTGAGCCAAAAGGCAAGACCTTCCACAAAAATATGATTGGTATAATACTTCTTCCATAGGCCTTGAAAATAAAAATCTATAAGCACTGGCATTTTTAATTCTTCCATATTTAATTTTACTTAAGTCCTGGTAAAATCAAAGAATAAACAAGATTGGTGCATGTGTGGTTTAATCATAAGATCTTTACCAAAATTTTGTCATAATTATTCCCAATTAGTGATTCTTCCACCAACAGTATTTATAACTTACTTAAATTTAAAGAACGTTTTCTGACATTTTTTAAAATTTTGTTCAAAAGATTTTTCCAAAAGATGTGGTTGAGAGCCTATGAAAGAGCTCATCATTTCTACTTGGCTATTAGCACACAATCCCCTCTATAAGATTAAGGAAAAAGAACAATCACACCGCCTGGGGGAAAATTCTTCAAAACACTGAAGTCTATTGTTAGAAACTAGGACAATAAGAAAATTTAAATTTCATATCCATTAAAATTATAATTATTTCCTCTTCTAGGCAAGTTTATACTTTAGCCCGCTATTTCCATAGAAATGTAAGATATAAGAAATTAAAAAGACAGTCCTAGCACTTTCAAATATTCATTACCTTTAGTATCATCTCCTGGACTTGAATTTCTCTCTTATTTAAAAAATTTGTATTGAATTTATAAGGGTGACATTGGTTAATAAAATCAGATAGACTTCAAGTGTACAATTCTCTAATACATCATCTATATATTTTATTGTGTATTCAACACCCAAAGTTAAGACTCCTTCCATCACTATATATCACCTCTTTACCTACCTTCCTTCGACCTCTTCTCTGTGGTGATCACTATACGTTATATTTGTCTATGAGGATTTTTTGGTTGTTTGTTTTTTGCTTAATCTCTTCATTTTTTTCACCATGGCAGTTGTCAATCTGTCCTCTGTATCTATAAGTCTGTTCCTATTTGGTTTCTTTATTTTGTTCATTAGATCCCACAAAAATGTGTGAAGTCATATGGTATTTGTCTTTCTCTGACTGGCTTATTTCACTTAGCATAATATTATCCTGGTCCATCCATTCATACTGTTGTAAAAAGTAAGATTTCCTTTTCTTTTATGGACAAATGGTATTTCATCTTGTAAATGTACCAAAACTTTTTTATCTATTCATCTACTGATGGCACTAGGACTGCTTCCAAATCTTGGCAATTATAAATGATCCTGCAATGTACAAAGGGGTGCTTATACTCTTTTGAATTAGTGTTTTGGGTTTCTTGGGATATATTCCTCAAAATGGAATCACTGTGTGGCCAAAGGAATTAATGGGCCAGAACTTCCAGACTCGAGTGTGTATGAGGTTCTTGGAGTATATCTGAAATAAACATGTTCAAAAGCCCACATGGGAGAATGAGACATAGTAAGTCTTTATTTTCATTGAATTACATTCTTTGGATTCCAAAGTCCCATGTTCCTTTAACCAGTCCTGGAAGAGGTGCAGCTGGGGTTCCAGTAAAGCCTTTGTAAGGCCAATGCCCAGAGCTTCTGTTCCATGTTGCACTTGGTTTGGTTAAATATCAGGCGAAAGTTCATTAGCCCATTGTGTGGAGTCCTACATGGTTGTGAGCCACACAGGTGCAAGAGAACATGCACCCTGCACCAGGAGTCTCAAGAAGGCCAAAGGGCAAAAGGCCAAGAGAGAAGAGAGTAAAAACCAAGAGAGAAGAGTGCGCACCTTTGTTTAGAAGTTTAAATATTCAGGTTTCTTGTGCTTGCAGGTGCCACACCCATCCTGGCCACTAATTTGTTCCCAGGTATGAACAGGGAACCTTCCCCTGTCACTCAGACCTTATCGGGCATGTGCCCAAACTGCCTTTGTCCAGTCCATACCCTCATCAATCAGCGGGGAACAGGCTTGGGTTAAATGAGCAAAGCTGTATAAGCAGCATGCCTATATTATGTAGTGTTCCCTTTACTCTTGTCCTGTTAAATACTGGTAATAACCAGATTATTATAATGGTACCACTTAGATCATAAACAGTTCCATTTTTAATTTTTTTAAGAAACTCCATACTTTTTTCCACAGTGATTATACCAGTCTGCATTCCTATCAACAGTACCTGAGAGTTCCTTTTTCTCAGCATCCTAGCCAACTCTTATTTGTTGCTTTATTGATAATAGCCATTCTTACTGGTGTGAGGTGATATCTCATTGTGTTTTTAATTTCTATTTCTCTGGTGAAATAGAGAAATAGTGACATTGAGCATTTTTTCATTTGTTGATTGGCCATCCTATAGAAGTGTCTATTCCAGTCCTTCGCCCATTTTTTTAATTCAATTGTTTGTTATTGTTTAAGTACTGAGTTTTATATGTTCTTTATACATTTTGGCTATTAACCCCTTATCAGATGTATTATCAGTGAATACGTTCTCCCATTCAGTGGGTTGACTGTCATGTTGTTGATGATTTCCTTTGCTGTGCAAAAACATTTTAGTTTGATGTACTCCATTTGTATATAATAAATTTTATTCCTAAGCATAATAGAACTTTGGTGAATGCATTTGTTTCAGGCTTCCTAGTTTGGAATTCAAGTTTAAGGGGTACAATGCCAGCTCATATATGAAGATTTGTAAATTGAAGTCCATTAAAGCTAGGTATAATGCCCAATTATTATGATCTCAAAGGTATTTATGGTGCCCTTCTTGAGATGTTGACCAACAATTGTTATTTCCCTGTGATTCCACATTTTTGATGGCAAATGAAGGAAAAAATATATATTTTATATTCAGTTCTAATGTGGCTACATGCATAATAAAAATAACAAAAAGTAGATTAATTTAATGATGATAATTCCTGCCTACAACTACCAAGAAAAGGATACTGAAATGGAGGGGAAGAGGGGTTGATAGCATTTAGTAAACTAGAGCTATCTCTTTCTAATTTGAAAAATTTTTAAGCATTTCATTAAAAATGTTTACCAGATAAATTTTCTACCATTGACTACTTTGTCAATAAGAAATGTCTTCTAATAATTATTTACTCTACTTATTATTTTATTTTATAAGTAAATTTTTCATAGAATTTTATATTGGTTTTATACTATTTCTTTCAAAAAGCAATAAGAGAAGCCTGATAATTAATAACACATTTGTTATCCTATCAAAGAAATCCTAATTAATAGATTTCCCAAGTATTATAAGTTAAAAAAATGAATGGAGATATTATTGACAAGCAGTGAACCTATATTGACCCCCTGGGAAGCAGCAAATAATTGTTCCTGGGGGTAAGTGAATTTTAAGAACAGAAAAGATGCATTGTTTTTCATTCATCTGGGACAGATACATCTTTTAAAAATGAAGTTATGCAAGACACATTAGTTGATGTTTCTCTGACAGTGTTGACAATGAAATACCACAAGGGATCCCATTCTTGCTTTCACACATATCCTTGAACTGTATCATCCTTGAGCTGTAAATATCACACAGTGTTGTTGTTTATAGTTGGTTGATTTTTAAAATATAGTCTTGGTCCTTTATAAAGTGGGAAGGAAAACCATAAATATGTTTTCCTAAATACAAATATATGTATTTATATTTTATATGCCTATATATGTATTACTGCTAAGAGAAGAATTTAGTACTATATCTTTCAAAGGCCTGATTGGGACGCATTGGGGAAAAAAAAAACTATAGAAATGCTATATATGCCAAAACTGGTTTGGCTCAGTGGACAGAGCGTCGGCCTACAGACTAAAGGGTCCTGGGTTCGATTCTAGTCAAGGGCATGTATCTTGGTTGGGGGTACTTCCCCAGTAAGTGGTGTGCAGGAGGCAGCTGATTGATGTCGCTCATCGATGTTTCTGACTCTCTATACCTCTCTCTTCCTCTCTGCGAAAGATCAATAAAATGTTTTTTTTTTTAAAGAAATGCTATATAAATATTTAATGTCTTTACTTCCCAATTATATATTTTCCTTCCTTTCCTCTACTTGGAATATAAAAGGGTTATAGTTTTCCAAGTGACTCAATACTACATGTTTAATTCCATTCAATCTTTTAAAAAATAGCCATCATGTACTGGCTGGTGGTGCTAAATGTTTACAGTGTCCCTCCATACACTGAAAATTCACAGGTTTAATTCCTGGTAAAGGATACATACCTCAGTTGCACATTTGATTCCTGGCCCTAGTCAGAGTTTGTGCAGGAGGCAACCAATCAATGTGTCTCTCTCACATCTCTCTCTCTCTCTCTCTCTCTCTCTCTCTCTCTCTCTCTCTCTCTCTCTCCCCCTCTCTCTTTTTCTCTCTTTTATACCCCCATCTTCCTCCTTCCCACTCTCTCCAAAAATCAGTAGAAAAATTATCCTTGAGTGAGGATTAATAACAAAAAAAAATAGCCATCATTTTAGTATGGGCTGTGTTCTCAGCTCAACTCTGTTATTGGACTCAAGAAAAACAAATGTTGACTCTTCCAAATGGAGTTTACGAGTTATCGTGGAAAATGTATAAGTATCCAATATATACCAAAAAAAAAATCCAGGACAGGTAGAGGGTTTGGATTTTTGGTCACTCCTGTATGTTCATTTCTAGAAGAGTGTCTCACACATGGTAGGGACTCAATAAATAGTTGTGTAAAATGTAGTTGACACAATAGTTATTATATAAACAAATTACCATGGGAAAAATCAAAATTTCCATGTAGATATGAAAAAATTTCTATATTTAAGCTCAACCTTAAGACATCAGCATTAGATTTAAATCCAGGAGTCATGAATTAAAATATAGTTTAGGAAATAATACAAAAAAGTAATCCGTTATAAAATTGAGGAATGCCAGGAAAGAACAAAATATAGGTCCTGTAAGAGATTATTAGTCTAAAATAAAGTTATAAGATGTTTTAAGTAATACAGTGATAAGGAATTACTGAATATAAATAAGCAATAATATAATATGATCAAATGGATATTTTAGAAGATATGTTTGGTGATAATGTGTAAGATGAATTGAAAGGGAGATTGGCCATTTTCAATGGTAAGGATTATACAAAAAAAAAAAAACTAAAATTATTTAAGTTCCTACCAAAACTTAATTGTAAATCTTTGACACACAGCATGGCCCTCAAATAAACTGTCTTTCCAATGAAAGATAATAACATGTGTTTAATCATACAAAAATTATATTTTTTCCTAGAAATTATACCTTTTTATAAAATAAGTTGAAAACCTTAGGATGAAAAACATTTAGTTATGTATCAGAATATCAACAGGCCATCCCTATTTTGCATTGCAATTCTTTGTGGTTACTTTAGTTTAGTAGAATTTCAGGTAATTTCTAACAATGATTTATAGATGTGTAGTGCTTTCCCTTAATCTGTATTTCTCTGCAACCAAGTGAAAGATGTTAATAAATAATAGCTTATCAAATATATATCCTCATATAATATAACCAGAAAACTTTCTCTATTATTATATCCATTTAAAAATTGTAAAACTATTAATAACCAATCAGTAATTTACCATTATTTAAAGAGATTATATGGACTAATAAAAGTAACCTGTAATGGCTACTTACCTTTTTTCTTATATATATTTTAATATTCTGGTTAGTTTTTTTGTACTGCACTAGAACTTTATAGCACTGTACTTATTTTACGTGTTATTTATGTTGTTAATTTTTAAAAACAGTCATCTCATAATTCATTTTACTTCAAGATAATTTCCCAACTTACCTATTTCAGAGATGCAAACAAATTTCTCCGGACACAAACCTGGCTTTGTACAATCAACAATTAGTCCTTCATCTAGTTATATTTTTTGAAAACAATGTAATATACATTTTCCAAAAAATTATGCATCTATTTTAGAAAATGAGATCTTATTTGCCTAATCTTGCCTAATGCTAAGGTAAAATATCTCATTAACTTGGATTTTTTTTTCTTTCATTTGTTCTGGTTACACTGAGATAAAAGACTGCCGAGTTTTCACCTTTTCTCTCTATGGCTTTGCCAATCTATTTTTCCCCTGAATCATACACCTGTCATTCTACAGGAAATAGTCTCCTTCAGCTGTCTAATGCCCCAAATGAAAATATCAAACTGTCAGAGTTTTAGAATCACTTCCATTAAAGAGAAATTTAAAAATCTAAACTCTGTATGTCTACTATAAATGTTAAATGTGATTTTTAGTATGAAGCCTGACTCCTACAAGAAAAACACATCAAATTTTTAGTTCATATAATGTACCATAATCAAACCATTGATTCATTCTTACTAGAGACTATTTGCAAGGATATGAAAAATGTGTATAAAAGTTATGATCATGTTATTTTCAAATGGAATTCTACCTGTATTTCCGGTAGTCTGTAAGAGCTGTGAAAATAAGGATCTGTGATTCTTCTTTCATTGTTTCACCGGAGCTCATCGTATTGCCGCTACAGAGTAAGCCCTCAGTACACTCACAGAATAAATGAATGAATGGATACATGAAAATCAAACTGAGTCAGCTGTCATTAAAGCTGTTACCAACATCTAATGGAGTCTGATTGGGAAAGTCATCTGAAGAAAATGAGCTTAGAAGCATGTGGAAAGGAGGGATTAATTTCACACACAAAAAAAGCTGACAGGGTTCAGGAATTCATAGCACATTTCCACGTGAATAGTGGCCAGGTTTAGTGGATTTCAAGTTCAATTTAATTTGGGAAGCTAATAATTGCTGTATCCTGTTCATACTGCAGAACTGTTTTATAGCTGTGTCTTTGCCAATTTAGCTGCATATTTGCAAACAGTGTTTCTATGAAGATCAAGACAGAGATGAAAAGGGAGATATTGTCAGAAATCTTCACAACCTTTTATGAAGGGCCACTTTTATAGAAATAGAATGTGAAGTCATGCATACCATTAAATCAATTTCTTTCTAGTCCCCAAAGTGTCCTTTCTTCTCCTTTAGAGAAACCATAAATAGCTTTAGCTAATACAAATAGCCTGAAGCCACATTTAGCCTAATGCAGCTTAAATGAGATTTTAACCCTAGACCTTTCTTTTTAAAAAGCTTATTTTCTAATTGGATAGTGCATT
>PVJN01031592.1:0-24760 GCA_004026805.1 Lasiurus borealis | reverse complement strand
ACCCCCCCCCCCGCCCCCGCCGCCGTGACCCTTGGCACACTCTGCTTGCCTCTGGGATTTGCCCCTGTAGTGGAAGGCTTTGATGAGGGTCTCTGGTGCCTGGGTTGAGCCTGCTGGGTGTGACTCCTCTCCTACAGGCTGGAGAACCTGGCTGCCAGCCTGCCCCTCCCAGAGTACTGTGCCCAAAATGGGAAACTCAACCTGGCTGCCTACCTCCCACCGGGCCCTGTCCTGTGTCTACTGGAGCCCCAGCTGTGGGCAGCCTATGGTAGGTGTGCACTGCCCTCCTGCCCAATCCCTGACCCAATTCCTATCATCTCTTCTACGTCTGTGCCAAGGTTCTGAGACCTTTTCCCAACTGTCCTTTCTCCACCTCCATACAGGTGTAAGCCCACACCGTGGGCACCTGGGGACCAAGAACCTCTGTGTGGAGGTGACTGACCTGGTCAGCATCCTGGTACGTGCGGAAGCCCCACTGCCTGCCTGGCATCGGGCACAGAAAGGTGGGTCCTTGGGCGGAAGCAGGGTGGGGACAAGCTGCAGGTGTGAGGTGCTGTGTCTGCCTGCCCTCGGCTCTCCTGAGCCGTCTTTCTCCCTCAGACTTCCTCTCAGGCCTGGATGGGGAGGGGCTCTGGTCTCCTGGCAGCCAGGTCAGCAACGTGTGGCACGTGTTCCGGGCACAGGACGCCCAACGCATCCGCCGCTTTCTCCAGATGGTGAGGAGGGAGCTGGGACCCTGCCCTTCCCAATGCAGCCTCTCTGCTCCCTGGGAGCAGAACCTCCCATCCCAGAAGCCCTCCCTGTCTGTGTTATCTGTGTGCTCCCCACCCACTCAGGTGAGACTCGACTCACTCATGTGCAGAGAAGGCAGACTGGGACCCTGAGGGAGTCATGTGGTAGGTGCACAAAAGAGCAAGGGGTTGAGGTGGGAGCCAGTGATAAAATGGACTCGGAGTTGCTGCAGGCTAGGCACTGTACTGAGGCCTTGGTCCATTATCTCAGTTCATGGTCACACCACTTCTTCATATACACATGCTGCTTTCCCATTTTGCAGCTGAGGCTGAGTGGTGGAGCTGGGGCCTGAGCTGATAGCTGTTCCCATCCCAGGTCATACTCTCTGCTCCTCCTGGGGCTTCCCCTACATAGGCTCAGGGAAGCTCGTCTGAGATGTCCACTTGCTACTCTTCCTTAAGTCATCTATATCTCATGAAGAGGTGCTAGGGATGAAGGAGGCCACGTGGTAGGTGGCGGGAGAGACTGGACCACACTGAGGGACAGGGGAAGGGAAGGTGAGAGGAGGCAGGAAAGTCCAGCAGCTGAGGCTAGCATTGAGGATAGGGCAGGTCCAGATTCAAAGTCTGGCTGAGCTCGGATTGTCCTGGGGAAAAGATGTCCACCAAGTGTCACCCCTGCTGACATATGCTCACATGCAGACATGCAGGTGTCAACATGACTGCCCACTACTACCCTTCTGCCCACAGGCACGAACATCTGCAGACATGTCAACAGGCACATGTAGATCTGTAGATGCTGGAACACATCTGTAGAGGGGAGCAGACAGAAGCATCCCTTCATACCCACATGGCCTCACCTTGTCTGTGTATGGCAGTCTGTGGGCAGTCCCATATGGCCAAATCCAAATGACTCATGTGGAATCTGAGGGGTGTAGTCTCACTGGGTAGCCTGGGAAGTATTGACCTAGCCCCAGGATGGACTTGAACGGGGGGGCAGGGTCAAAGGAGCCTTGACTCCTGCCTGGAACTACCCTAGAGTCCAACCTGGCTTCACCAGTCTCCCCCTACCCTTGGCTCAGTCTTGGAGCCCTAAGCCCAGAGACCATTGCTGAGGTTCTAGCTGAAGGGGTGGGTTTCGCTGGTAGCCAGTTGGGACATGATGTTGGTGTGAGCCTCTGTAGATATTCCCAGGCATCTTCTCTGGCCTCTCCCTGTCTGCCCAAGAAGCTCCCTGCTCAGGTTTGGCTGGTGAAGCCGCCCTCATGGCTGTGCTTGCTTCAGAGGCCTTGGCCTGGACAGACCAGCCTGCCCATCCACTGGGAATCAGAACTTCTGTGTGTCCTTGCTGCTTCTGAATCTGGGATCATAGAAGAATTTGGATTTTCTCTCCAGGAATACCTAATCACCTACAATTTAGCACACAATTCTGATATTCGCTGGAATCTAGGTTAAGAGCTGCTGGTATAACAAGTTCATGAGTTGGGACTATTCATGTTGTCTTCCCGGGTTTTGGAGAAAAGGGTATGTTTGAGTGAGGGAGGAGAGGGTCCAGAGCCAGGACACAGGCTCCTCATGGCATCTGGCTTCAGGAAAAGCAGGGATTTAGACCTACCCGCCCGCCCCCCGCTTACCTCAAGGCCCTTAATCCTTTCTACTAAGCTCCTTTCAGCCAAATCTCCAATCTGCCAACCTTAGTGACCACAGCCCCTCACCACCCAGCCCCTTTCTCTTCCTCCTGTGTCCTCTCTGCTTGCCCTTCAAGACTTGAACACTCAGCTCTTTCAAGTGCCCACAGCCCTTGGGAAGTCTATGCTCTGGCCTTCTACAGCCCTGCCCTCGCCTCCCTCACTTGCTCATTCCCCTTTTCTTCTTTGAGGTGTGTCCGGCTGGGGCAGGCAACCTGGAGCCTGGCACCCCAGGAAGCTGCTACCTGGATGCAGGGCTTCTGCGGCGCCTGCGGGAGGAGTGGGGTGTGAGCTGCTGGACTCTGCTGCAGGCCCCCGGAGAGGCTGTGCTGGTCCCTGCAGGGGCTCCCCACCAGGTGCGTCCCCGGGGGCCGGGGCTCTGCAGAGAGCTCAGAATGCCAGAAACAGCGAGAACAGCAGCACAGCGATGCTGCATCTCCTACCTGGTATGGCCTCATCCCTCTCCAGACCTGGGGATCTAGGCTGGGCAGGAAGCACATTCCCACTGTGGCATTCTTGAACTGGGCTTTGGGTCCGTGGGTGCTGACTCTGCCTGTGCCATCTCTGGCATCCCCGTGGCCTGGTTTTGGCTATGCCCTTGGGGATGCTGGTGCTGGATCCAGAGCTTCTGTTCTCTGAGAGCTGGGCAGGATCATTATGGAAAGTAGAGCTCAGGGCCAAGCTGGGCAGCATGAATCTCCACTGACCCTCCTGTTCACCACCTTCCTGGCACAGGTGCAGGGCCTGGTAAGCACAGTGAGCGTCACTCAGCACTTCATGTCCCCCGAAACCTCTGCCCTCTCTGCTCAGCTCTGCCACCAGGGATCTAGCCTGTCCCCTGACTGCCGCCTGCTTTGTGCCCAGGTGAGTATGACACTGGCCAGGAAGCTGGGTGTGCTTCCCAAGTCATCCTGTGGCACAGCTGGGGTGATATAACAGACATAGCTCTGTGCCCAACAAGCAGCTAGCCGAGGCCAGCAAGGGAGTTCTTCTTGGTGGAGAGAACCCACGAATGCAATTGTGAACTCCGTGTCCTCTCGTTTTCTCCTAGGTGGACTGGGCTGTGTTCCAAGCAGTGAAGTTGGCTGTGGGAACATTACAGGAGGCTAAATAGAGGGGTCCCAGGTGTCTGGGGGGCAGGTAGACCAGGTGCTCAGCTTAGGCACAGCATAAGCAGGGAAGACACTGGGGGCTTGGGGCCTTTGGTCAATTCCACAAGCACCACTCTGGGTACCAGCTGTTTCCCGCTTCTAACCTTGGCCCTAAAGCCAACAACCACAGTGCCACTGAAATTCACACTTGCCCTTCGCGGGCTGACACCTGCTCTGCCCCTGTGCCCCTCTCCATGGTACCAAGCCCACATTGGGGTTGACTGATGCCCTTCAACCGCTGTCCCCCCAGCCCAGGAGACAAACAGCCTTTCCTTGGGGGACTTTGGGAATCACTCTGGCTTAAGCAACACCTTCTGCTCCTTAACCTCCTGCTGTCCCACCTGTGCCAAGCTCTGTTACACCACCCACCTCCTCACGGGACTCTGGGCACCCATGCACTACAGGCATCTGGATAAGGGGCGACTGAAATCCTGCTCTCTTGTTTGAGGGAGAGCTGTGAGGTGTGGGGAGGAGGTGGCCTCAGGACACTACCCAGGCTTGGTCAAAGGGAATGATAGGAGTGAGGCTCTGTCCCTGCTCCCTCCTCTTACCTTCCTCCTTCCTATTTTCCATTAAAATCTGTTGTTTTCTGAAAGCCACCAGGCCAGTGTGATTGGCCTTGCTCCTGCTGGCCACATAGATTGGGGAGGGAGGGGAGTCATGGAAATGGAACCAGGTGGGCAGGAGCTGGCTGTCCCTGACAGGGGCCTCAAACATCTTGCCTGCCCTTCTTCCCACTGAGGAGCAGATAGAGCCTTCCCGGGGGCTACCCCTGAGGATGCTCCTGACAGTGACAATAGCAAGGCAGAGCCCTGGGGCACAACAGCAAGATGGCTTTGACCCCCAACCCTCCCTGAAAACTCCAGGCTACCCCATCTCTTCCATCTGATCTGACTTGGAGCTTCAGGAGTGTGGCCCAAGAGAGCCCGGCCAGGGCTTGGCCTGCTGCCTGAGCCGGGTGGTAGCCCCTCCCCACCCCCAGGGCTCTCTGGTGTGGATCTGCCTGTTCCCCTGCTCTAGCACACCTCAGCCCAGCATGCTCCCACTCGTCATACCTGATTGTTCTGCGGTGGTTCGGGAAATGTGTGTGTGTGTGTTTTTTTAATAAAATAAAATTTTTTATGATAAATTTAATACACTTTCAGAACATTTAGAAAATAGGAAATAGCACCTGTAATTCCACCTCCACTCACTCTCAACCCAGCCACTGATAGTATTTTGGAATATTTACTCTTAGTATCTTCTCATGTAAAGGATCTGTTTTACATGCAGTTGAATTGGTAAGCTTTTTACTTGGTTTCTCTCTTTTAACAAACACTCTTGTGATAATTTTCTGGGTTGCTACCTAACCTTCATGATTTATATAGCCATCCTTCATTTAAAAAAAAAAAAGGTTTCTCCATTGTCTGCAAAGCTAGATTATTTTCATTTCTTTAGGAAAAAACTAAAGAAAAAATTAAGGGACTCCTACACTTTACTGTGCCACTGTTTTCATTTAAGTGATCTCATTTAATCCCGTAGCGTGATTTTGAGGTAGATGTTATTTATTTCTATTATACAGAAGAGGAAACAGGCAGGCTGGGGGGTAAGTGAGTCACTCAAGGCCACACTGCAATTTCAGTGGCAGAATTGGGATTTGAACCAAGTGTCCTGACTCCAGCCGCCTCATTTACTTGCGGCTTAATGGCCTTTGCAGATGGCTTTGCTGTCTGCTCTGTCCTCCTTCCAATACATGCACTTTATAGCTGATCATGTTCCAAGTGGCACTGGGTGACCCATCCCTACCTACACTTCACTTTATGTAGCCTTGTCCTGATGTCACCCCAGAACACCAAATACAGGTCCTCTGAGAAGATGGGGATGGCTCTGCCACTGGGCCTCTTTCTCCCCCACAGACCTCTCTGCCTGTGGTCACAGTACCCTCCAGGGACTATTGGGTCTGATTCCATGCAAACAGCAGGTGGACCAAATGTCTCGGGACTGGCCTGGGGATTAAGCCAGTTTAGGTGGGGACTGGCCTCAAGACTTGAGGCACTTGGTGGCCCTTTTCCTTACAGAGGCTTTGCTTGTCCCCCACCCAGTCCAGCCCTGCCCTTTAGGCCTCTGCTTTTCCCAGCAACCCCACTGCCCACCTTTTTACCTCTAGCCTCTCGCTGGCCCAGACAGCGAGGCACACCTTCAACGCTAGAAGTGACCTCAGGTGTGTATACTTCATGCTACCTTTCTTTTTTTCTGATAAAGTACATTTTCTAGATTCTTAATTTTGAAATTATTGTAGATTTACAACCGAGTCACAAAAATAGCACAGACCATTCCCAGTTCTCCTTCAGCCAGCTTCCTCTCATGTTAACATGGTATAAACCATGGCACAGTGATCAAAACTAAGACATTGGTTTGCATACAGCACTATTAACTAAGCAACAGACTTGATTGAGATACACTAGTTTTCCCTTAATGTCCATTCTGTTTCAGGATTCACTTCTGCCTGTGTCTTACCAATGACCTAGAAGGTAGATGTGGCTTTCCCAAGATCATGGCAAGCTAGTGGCATCACCCAGGTTGAAGCCAGACCCCTTTCCTAACCCTGGACTACTGCCCTCCTTACCCTTCCCACTTTGACAAGGGACAGGGTTTGCTGCTCTGTGACCAAATCTGGTATTACAGACATCCTTGCCCCACTCTGCCTGCCCATGCCATCCCATCGGTTTCTGAGGTTGCCTACACTTCCCTTCTAACTCCTACTCACATGCATAAATGGGTCCATGTGCCCTAGAATGACTGGCTCAGGCTTTGCTTTTGTGGGCACTGTACACTGTGGACACTCTTGGCCACCCCGCTGCATGGCCACCCCCACCTGCCAGTGATCTCCCTCTCTGGAAATGGAAGACACAGAGCAACCTTGAGAGAGACCTTTCTTTGCTCTGGTTCTGCAGGTTTCCATCTCAGCCCTCCATTCCTCAGCTCTTCCCATCTGTCTCAGGGCCTCTCCTGTCTAGGGTGTGCTCCCTTCCTCCCAAAGCCTGAGAAAGTCTGCTTTATGTTGTCCTCTCAGCTCCCAGGAAGGGCTGGTACCCTCCAAGGACCTCACCAGGGCTGCCCTTCACAGTTTACAAGCGGCTTTCATCGTTGCCTCCTGTGCTCCTCACCACAGAGGTGATTAGGTCTACTTCAGAGGAGTGGAGCACTTTTCCCAGCAATAATGGGGGGAGTGGAGCCGCGGTTTGTTGAAGTCTTTGCTCTTCTGGGCAGGCAGGCCGTCTGGTGTTTATCTTAGGCTGCCTCTGAGGCTCTCACAGCCCTGCCCAGACATGACCTCATTCTCTCTCAAATCAGCCCCGGGAGGCAGAAAGGAGTCTGAGACCAATGCTGTCCCCACTTCACAGATGGGAAAATTGGGGGATACACACACACACACACACACAAACAAACACACTATGTTAACAGGTGGCTCTGCAATTCTAGGGGCCTCTAAGCCTGGTGAGTTCAGCTGTTTGGAAGGCAACAAGTCTGGGGCTGGGAGCAGCAGTGTCACTAAGTGCCTCCAAAGATTGTGGGCCTACAGCCTAATACAGTGTCCCGCCTCTAGGGATCTCACAGTTCATGTGCGAGAAGGGCCTAAGGAGGTAGACCTGGTGGCTGGAATTCCCTAGAGTCTGGTTCCATGTTGGCCCTGGAGGCACACATCATGAAAGTGGGCCTTTGTGTTGTAGCAACAAGTGCTGTGGCCAGGAGGGCCCAGCTGGGGGTGGGGGCAGTTGGTGGGCTGCCTGGTAAACAGCCCACGTACATCTCACCTTCCCAAGAACCCTGAGAAGGAAGAGCTGTGAGCCAACCCATAGATGGAGAGACTGATGATCACAACTTATCCAGGGACACAGCCAGCCCGTGCAGAGGTCAGGCATCTGGCATCTGGCTCCAAGTCCAATGTGTTGTCTGCTCCACCAAGCGACTGACCCCCTTTCCCACTGGGTCCTCCTGGGTAAGGGGGGGGGGGTGCACAAAGGCAGCACGAAGGAAAGGGGAGACCTAACTGAGGATCCCAGATTTGGTTGGCTTCATAGTTTTACTCTAGCCGGCCCTGCCTTCCTGTTCTGAGAGGTGGTTAAAGAAAGCTCTGAGGAAGAAAGGTCAGGCTGGGAGAGAAGCGGGAGCTGGCCAAAATCCACACCCTGCTCTCAGAGCAGCAGAATGAGCCCGCTGGGGGTGGGGGCAACAGAGATGAAGGAGCAGAAACTGGCCCCTGCTAGCCCAGGGCTTCCAGGCTGCAGGGTAGAGGGTGCTGAAACAGAATAGGAGATGCCAGGTGGGGGCTGGGACACTGATCCCAGGACCTCTCTCTGCCCGGAATCCCCTTTCTCCCACTGCCAGCCATACCTTGAGCATCCCACCCCTGTTCCCTCTCTCCTCTGAGCGCTGTTACACCTCCATCTCAAACCAGTCATTTAGCACTTGGCTTATAACCCTGAGTTGACTTTTTTATATGTCTACATCTACCTTCTCAACTAGATCAGAAATCTCATCCATGGCAAGTGCATATGTCCCCTATTACAGTACATTTTTGGTGGGGAAAAAAAGGTTATTTAGGAAGTGATCATTTGGGCAATGCAGTGGTATGTTTATGACAAGCTGGACAATGCATGACAATCGCGGCCCCAGACCTCCGTGACGTCATTTGCCTGTGACGTCACCGTAGCTGGCTACTGTGGCGCTCTGCAACCCACAGGTAGGATGACGCAACTATCAAAACCGATGCGGACCTGTGCGCGCTGGAGATGTTCGCGAGGCTGGCGGCTAGAGGTACCCGGAGAGGGCGAGGAGAAACAGGTAGAGAAGCCCAATCTGGGTGGTGTCCGCATTGCCCGGACTGGCCCCGCCTCCTCGATGACGGACGCGGGTCAGCCAATCCGGGCCAGCCGGGAGGAAGCGCAGCCTATCAGCGGCCGGGGCTCGGTCGGCACTTCCGCGTTTGTTCGCGAGCGCCCGGCGCGAGTTCGCGGGGGAGGGGACGGAGGCCTAAGCAACGCACCGCAGGTTCCCCCAAGTCGCTACCCCTCGTTGCTCTGCACCTGGCCTAGGGTCTGCGGGCCGAGGCCGCCTCCTCCCAGGGGACCAGATGGCCTCGGAAGGCCTGGCGGAGGAGCTGGAAGCGGTGTTGAGGGGTCAGGGGCTTCGTGTGCAGAGCTGGGACTCGGAGCCGGCCGGGGAGCTGCGGGCACCCGTGCGGCTACGGAGGAACGTCTGCTACGTGGTGCTGGCCGTGTTCCTCAACGAGCAGGTGAGCGTCCGCCCGCTCTGGCCCGCCGACCCACCGACCCACCGGACCCACCGCCTGGGCCCGAAGCGCGCAGCCAGCCCCGTGGGAACCGAGGACCTACCGGCAGGAACCAGCGCTTCTTTGTGGGTGGCGCTTCCCAGTTTTGCAAAGCACTGTCATACTGACAACTGAACCTTGTGCGCCGAACTCTGAACCCTGCTATTGTCAGACGTACAGAGGAGAAAACCGAGTCCAAGAGCATTCTATCTCATCCCACTAGGCCTCAATGCCTAATGGAGAGTGCTGTCTTATTCCTCTTCCTTTCCCCACAATGTAGCTAGCACAGGCTGGTGGAGTGGGCTCGCTTTAAGATTGTTCAATGCTGCAGAGACCTCCCCTGGATCCCACGGGATTTAGAGCTCGCACCTGTGTGATGCTCTTTTTGGTGCTGATCTAGTACAAATTGCTGTGACAACAGCTAGAAGGGGCCAAGGCCATAGGTAGGAGTTATATGGGGTGTCAGTGGGGGCATGTTTCAAAGCCTAGACTTCAGTGTGAGGACAGGCCACAGTAGTTTGCAAGCCAAGAGGGGAGGGGAGAGAGAGTAACATGCAGACAGTGCAGGACACATGGCAACCCCCACTGTGGGATTTGAATCCCAGCCCCTGAAGCAGCTCCCAGGAATTTCAGCCCCTTTCTGCAATGGAAGTCTGAATGCAAAAGGGGTAAATTGCAGAGAGGGACAGTTGTAGCTGGCAGCCACTCAAGGGCCATTCCCTAGGAAACTAACTGTTTGAGGATGTCCTCTAGTAAGGGGTTTCTGGGTGATCGTATTTAAGATATGATCTGGCCTCAGGGCAAGGGAAGGCTGCTGGCTATGCCCCTCCTTTGGAAATATCAGCCTGGAGGTATGAGGGTGAGGATTTTCTCTCTCCCCTCAGGATGAGGTGCTCATGATCCAGGAGGCCAAGAAAGAATGCTATGGGTCGTGGTACCTGCCTGCGGGGAGAATGGAGCCTGGGGAGACCATCGTGGAGGCCCTGCAGCGGGAGGTGAAGGAGGAGGCCGGGCTGCACTGCGAGCCTCTGACATTGCTGTGTGTGGAGGAGCGGGGCCCCTCCTGGATCCGCTTCGTGTTCCTTGCTCAGCCCACAGGTAATAGTATAGCACACCATGGTGGCAGTGTGGGCAAGGGGCAGTTGAGAGCTTTCCCCCTGCTCGTCCTCAGTAGATCAGCTCCTATTCTGGCTGCTACAAGCCTGGCATCTCCAGGTTCCAGCCTCAGAGTCAGGGTTAAAGGGCCTCAGTGGCTGTTTGCTTTACCAGGCCTCGCACTTCTCTCAACACAGACCCTTTTCCCCACACCTCCCCCAGGTGGAGTTCTCAAGACTTCCAAGGAGGCAGATGCAGAGTCCCTGCAGGCATGCTGGTGCCCACGAACCTCCCTGGCCACTCCTCTGCGAGCCCATGACATTCTGCCCCTGGTTGAACTGGCTGCCCAGTACCGCCATCAGGCCAGGCACCCTCACATTCTGCCCCAAGAGCTTCCCTGCAGTCTGGTTTGTCAGCGGCTCGTGACCACCTTTACCAGTGTGGCCACCCAGACAGTGTGGGTGTTGGTAGGCACAGTGGGGGCGCCTCACTTGCCCATCACTGCCTGTGGCTTCACCCCTATGGAGCAGAGGGGTGGCATCAACATGGCCATCTTGCGGCTGCTACAGGAGTGTCTGACACTGCACCACCTGGCAGTGGAGACCAAGGGGTTGCTTGGACTACAGCACCTGGGCAAAGGCCATACGGATGGCATCTGCCTGAATGTGCTGGTGACCGTGGCTTTTCGGAACCCAGGTATCCAGAATGAGCCCCCAGAGGTTCGGGGTGAGAACTTTGTTTGGTGGAAGGTGATGGAGGAAGACCTACAAAGCCAGCTCTTACAGAGGCTTCAGGAATCATCTGTTGTCCCAATGAACATATAGAAAGGTGCCATAAGTAGACACGGAGTTATCTGTGCTCCCTCCACCATGATTTCGTCTCCCTCTTTGGGAGGCAGGAGGTTGGCAATCAGGGATCCCCTTGTATTGGGAACAGGATAGTTCTCCTGCTTCTCAGGGGGGACTTCCATCTCTCCTTACCATGAGCAGGCCCCTACTCACCAGAAGGGACAGTGCCTTTAACCATGCAAGGAGTCCAGAGCTTAAGGACCCAGTTTCCCTGAGGCACAATGAGGGCACTGCTCCCTAAAGGGATATGAGAACGTTCTGAACCCCAGAGAGCATCTTCTTTTCTACGCCAGGTTCTCGGGCTCTTAGAATATGGAGGGGGTGCTGAGGGAGGTCACTCCAAGGACTGTGTCCTTTGCTGAGTAAATAGATGTTGCTTACTTTGCCTTCCTGCCTAAATGTCTCTGTGGGCAGGAAGTGAGCAGGAAGGGGGGACTGCCCTCAGAAGCTCCTCCCCTTGTCCCACGGAGGCCTTGCCAGACCACAGGCTGACATGGCAGGGGCCAGCCTGGGTGCTGGGAGCAGGCAGGCTTCCTGCTGTCCATCTCAGCCTCTCTTGGGTCCACTGAGAACCTCTTCATCTTGCCTGCCAGGTACATTGTGACCACATTCCCCTCCACATTTCGAGTGGTAAAAATGCCAGGGAAGCTTTGGGTAGGTGAGGAGGCCTGGATTTCCTTCTTGAGCTGATCCCTCCCCAGTAATTCTGCTGCTGGGCCCCTGGCTCTTGCCTCTGCCTTTTTATAACTCTAGCCCAAACCAAACCCAAATCCTCTCACTTCCCCTTAGCCCAACTGAATCATAGTAGGAATTGTTTAAAGAAAGAACTTAACTAAAATGTAAAGGAAAACTAAAAGGAACAAACAAACAAAATATATTATGTGCTCCTCATTGCATCTGAAGTCTAGATCTCTGATTCCGAGCTGGGAAACACTTGGTTGGGCTTCCTTGCTGAAGTAACTACATGCTGGCCCTGAATGAAGGAAGGACTAGGGGACCCGAGGCCCCCCAGCTGCTGCTGCCTCTTTTGGCCACCATCTTGTCTTTCTGGCCTATGGGGTTATCTGTGGTAGGAGTCCTCCTGTTCATCCAATGTTAAGTATCTTCTAAGATAGAGCAGAACCCTTCATGCTCGCTCACTTCTCTCAGTGTCTGAGGGACCCACCAGTCCACATCCACGACAAAGGGCAATGGTATCTGCGCCCATTGTTTAGCCTATGGTAGTTTCCAACCGTGGATGCCCATTTAAAAACAACTCAGGCCAGCCCAGAAACACTGATTTATCTCAGAGGGCCGGGCTTGGGCATTGGTATTTTAAAAAGCTGCCCAAGTGATTCTAACATGCACTGAGGAGAGAACCACTGGCCAGCCCTCTCGGTCTTCAGCTTGCCCTGCCATGGCGAATTCTTGGTGACTCCCTTAGAGGCTACATGAACATACACTTAGAGACAAGCTTTTTAAACCAGCAGGCCCACTGTTCACCACAAAAGCAGTCATACAGCTTACAACCTAATGTGAGACTTGCACCCAGATGCTGCAGATGGCCCACTCCCCCAGGGTGTCTCTGAGGCTGGCCAGCCCTCAGTTGTGGGCAAACTGAGCAGAAATAATGTTGCCTGGCCAAGAGCCGCTGTTCCTGGCAGGCGTTGAGGAACGTCAGAGTTGCCCTGCCAGAGCCTGTCTGTTTACCGCCAACCCCTCCACTCCAGTGCTGAAAAAGGAACTTAATTTGTCTTATTTGGGGAGGAAGATGGGCCCAAATTAGCAGTAGAGCCCTCGGCAGAAAAGACTTGAAGGGTGGAGAAGAACAGGGCAGCTGTGTCCACGCCATTTATTGCCGTGGTGTCTGGGGGGTACATCATGAGAATGCCAAAGTGCATCGAGGAGGGGAGTGTTTGTGATTCCTGGACGCTTGGACATTTTCAGAAAGAGTTCAGACCCAGTCTGCCCACTGAGCTTGCTCCCATCCCACACCCACACCCACGTGTGCCCAATGCATGCATGCACACACCCAGTGTCCTTCAGCACAGCAGGTCAGTCCTCCCCAGCTTGGAGGAATGTGGGAGAGGTAGAGGTCACTGAGTTTCCTCCTCTTTCATGTCACCTTTTGGCAACCCGCAGCTGGCTTCCAGAAGCGGCATGGGCAGGAAAAGGAAGCAAAAGGGGCTCTGGCCTGCTCCTCCTTGCCCAGAGCCAGCAACTGCAGTCCTGCTGTGAGGTAATGCCTGGCGCCGCCTGTGTGTTCCTGCAGGTCGAGACAGATTCAGGCCGGGTGGGGTGGCAGCCCCAGCCTCAGAGGGCATGCAGGGAGAACACCAGGCCTGCAGCCTGTGCCCCAGCCCCTCCCTGCCAGGCCTTGGGGCATTCAGTCAGGTGGGCATCCTGGCCTCATCTGTACTGAGCTCCCTCACTCCCCTGGAAGGGCATTCCATTGAGAGCACTGTTGGCTGGGCCGCCCCATCCCCCCCCCCCCCCCCCCCCCCCCCCCCCCCCCCCCCCCCCCCCCCCCCCCCCCCCCCCCCCCCCCCGCCAGTCTCCAGCCCCTCTACCCAGGTGCTGTGGACCTGCTGAGACGGGTTCAAAGCGCCAGAGAAACCAGCTGGAGCTGGAGCCTGGCACCAGCCCCCGGCTCCCCAGGCCCTCTCCCGCCCTGGTGGAGTTGCATCAAGGTTCTCATTAGCAGCTGCCCCCGCCTGGGCGCGGAGCATGCTTTGGCCTTTTGCCATGAGGCAGTTGGGGATTTTGCAACAGTCTCCAGGAGGGCCAGGCAAGAACAGTGGGCTATCCCTGCCATCCACTGCCCCTTCCACAAGGGTTAAGTCAAGAAGGCAGGAGAAAAAAAATGTCAAGTCTTAGCAGAATCTATGGTACCTAGTGTGACAGAGTCTGGGCTCCCTTGTCCTCATCTGTCTGACCTCCAGTTCTGACCAGCCCTTGCAGCCGTCAGCTCACACCCCTTGTGCCCACGGGATTGAATCACAGGTCTTGGCCTCGGCCACAAATGGCCTGTAGAGGCAGGTGGCAGGCACAGAACACAGGAGGGTCTGGATTCCGACGCTCATCTGGCCATCACCCAGCTTTCCTAGGAAGACACCATGCTGCCCGGGAGGCCACCTCTTCTGTTCCTTGGCTCTGGAACCTTGGAGACCCACTTCCTGAAGCCCCGCCTGGTGTAGCCAACAAGGCAAGGTCTCCTTGAGGTGACCTGGGAGCTGAAGCCCAGGCCTCCACAGAGGCAGAGGCCCCTGGATACAGAGGAGACAGAGCCAAGCCCCCTGCCCTAGGAGAAGGGTGGTGGTGGCTGTGCCAGGTGGGAGGGGAGGCAAACCCGGGCAGAGGTGAGAATAGGAGCCTCCCCTCCTGTCATGCTTCTGGCTCAGACGTGCCCTTCTGGGGGTGAGGGGAGGTGCAGGTGAGGACCCTTGGGGGAAACTTGACAAAAGCAATGGCAGCCAATTCCTTGCAGAATTCCTCCAGTACCACCACGCCCTGGAGGAGGATCTGGTGGTCCAGCCTGAGGGGAAAGCACAGAGTCATGGTTGGAAGGCAGTGGGTGTGCCCCCAATGTGACTTCCCAGGGTCACTAAGGCATAACCCAGTGGCAGACCCGAGTGAGAACAGTGGGCCCTCTGTGCTAAGGCCTGGCACCGCCTCCTCACTTCCCCCGAAGCACCTGCCCTCCCACCCAGGGCTCTGCCCCAGGCACCCACTTCTCTCGGTTACTTACTGCTCCCCAGGAATATGACCCATCAGCTGCTTGCGCACCAGGAGCAGTTTGCCTGGGAACTGGGGTACCCTCTGAATTCTCTGCATCAAGTCCCCAATTACCTAAAGAGGAACAAGAGGACTGAGGTGGGGACCAGTGACACTCAAGCAAGGTCCCATGGCTCTGCTGCAGCATGGCAGGGTGATTGGTACCTGTGCTCTCCCCTGGCACTGACTAGGGTCCCCACATCTGCAGCCCCTGTCCTGTCCCCTCCCTTCCTGCCCACCACTGACACATTCCCTGGCATCCTTACCCGGACAAGTACAGAGAACAGACTCCTGCAACCGGGAGCCAGGCTGATGTAGGGGTCCAGGAGGTACTCATGGATAAGGGGGTGGGGGAAGAGGGCGAGCCGGGACAGGACTGAGGTCACTTGCAGGTTCAGGCTGTATGGCTGCAGGGAACATGGTGGACAAACCCAGGGCTGTCAGGGATGGTGAGCATTTCTGCACTCCCCCAGAAAGGCGCCTGGCCAGTGTGAACGTGTGCGGGGGTGGGAGGCTCACATGATGTGTGTGTGTCATGGATCCCTGGGGCTGAGGGCCAGAACATGTTAGGGCGTGTGGAGCAGAGGCGAGACGGGGCTTCCCGCCTGGGGAAAGGTGGGAGGAGAGGGGCCATGGAGCTGAAGAACCGATGACGAGTCAACCAACCCCCGTGGCTAGGCCCTGCTCTTCCGAAGGACTCCAAAGCACCCACCTGGGGTGCCACTATGCGCCCTGCCCTCTGGCTGGAGCCCAGCCCTGTTGGCTACCTGTTCCAAAATCCGGGACATGCGGTCAAACAGCATTCGGAGGAAGTGCCCCTCAAAGAAAGGCCGCTCTGGCTCGTGGGGGTCCAGCGGTGTGAGAGCCAGGGGCCAGCCCCAGGGACTGACTCGGGAGCTGCACTCCTGGAACTGGAGCAGAAGGGAGAGTTGAGAGGAGGCCCATGGTCAGGAGGCCCCGGCACACAGTGGGCCACACAGGAAAGTGGACTCGGGGCTCGTGGCTGGAGATGGGAGTGCCCTGGCGGAGCTCACAGAGGGAGAAGTCTTTGAGGGGCAAGGAGTGGGCCCTCGTAGAGACCTCAACACTCACCAATGTGTAAGCATCATGGACGTAAGTGTCATATCCGGTCTCCTCCAGGAAGGCGGAGGTCTTGGCTTCCTCAGGAACCAGGCAGAGGAAGCTGAGAGATAGGACCCTCGGTGTGGTGGGGCCGCCCTGGTGCCATGCTCACCCCGCTCTGTTTCTTCCTGGAGGGAACATCCCCTCCTGGGCTGTGCCCCACAGGGGTAGGGCCAAAGACAGAGCAAACCCACGTTTCAGACTTCCTGACCTGCCCCTACCTGTTGACGATCTCAGTTACCGCCGTTTTGCCATCAGAGTTGGTGGCGGGAGCTGGATGGGGCTTGGCAGAGGGCTGGAAGCCAGCGTCGAGGAGGCCGTCTGTGAAGTAGGGGTCTTCCTCTAGGTCTCTGTGGCCATGGTACACATGAATAGCACCGAGGAACCGACAAAAGAGTGTGAGGGCTGGGGTGGAGCTGGGGTCTCCCCAGGGCGCTGGGTTTCACTTACAGATTGTCTTCGTAGCTCTCGGGCTCCTGGGAACCCCGGGCCGCGTACAGGCGGCCCTCGAGGTGGCACAGGACCAGGCTGTGGATGATCCGGTCATGGGGCTTCTGGAGCAGCTCCTCAAACAGCCGCAGCGTGGCAATGCTAATCTGGGGCAATAAGGGGTCAGCAGGATGCCCCTTCCTGCCCCAGGTTCCAGGGGTGTCAGATAAGAAAAGGGGATCCTCCTCCCCGGTTTTGGGGGGAGTGGATTGGTGGTGGCCTGGTGCCTGGGGATCAGGAGTCTGGCTGGTCTTGGTTCCATTATTAATTTGATGTGCAATAACCGGCAAGAAAAATGGGCTTTTCTGTGCCTCAGTTTCTATGTCCAAAAAATGGAGTGCTGGCCTTACTACCTCCGAGTAGCCAGTAGCCTGAAAAACGTTCCATGAAAGGAAAGCAGTGTGCAGATTAGAAAGCATGTGATCACAAGCATGTGTGACAAGAGCTGGCTGGCTACCGTCACTGTTTCTTTTTGGTGAGAGGGGTTCAACGTCTCAAAGGCAGAACCACCTGGACCACTAATGAATATGGGAGACCTCAGGAAATCCCTTTGTCAGGGGTGGGGCGGGAGCACGTGGAGACCAGGGCTTCCACCTCACCTCATCAGAGAGGTGGTCACAGTGCCTGATGAGGTGAGCGCACAGGGTGCAGGGGCTGTCCTCGGGGGCTGCCGGCCGCTGCTCCGAGCCCAGGAGGAAGGCCACAGCCTCTCCAAGCAGCGCAGGGGAGCGGAGCTGACGCAGCAGGGCTGTCAGCAGGGCCGTGGAGGTCAGGACACTCTGCTCAGACCTATGTGGACAGAACACTAAGCCAGGCAGGGAGTGGAGGCCAGAGGGACAGGGAGGGGTGAGTGGAAGGGTAGGTGGACCCTTCCTGCTTTCCTTACATCTCCAGCTGGTGTCTCTCTGCTCACTCCCACCCCTCCTGAGGTCATAGAGTCCCAGGGCGTAGGCCTTTGCTAGCCCACAGTGGCTCTGAGCCACGTGTGTGTTGGGGTAGGCCTGGCCGAAATGAACCAAAGGAGCCCACAGACTCATGGGATGGTAGGGACAGGAAGGGGCAGACAGGGTGGGCAGTTCGATCCACACTATGTCCACATCTGAGGGGCCTGGACATAGACTTACACGTGTAGGAGCTGTGGCTGCAGAATCTCCATGAACAACTTCTCAGCCACAGCCTTTGCCAAGGCATCCGCAACCACCTGGGCACCAAAGAGCAGATCTTAAACTCGTTTCCACCGAAAATAACTGTCCTTGCACAGCATCCAACACAACAGCAGAGGGGCCCTGCCCAGCTCATCTTCAGTTCTCCAGGAGACAGAGATGACAGTGGCATGACTCACCGTGTGCGCCTCCATGATGAGGTGGTCACAGTAATCAAACCAGCCCAGAAAGGCAGCCAAGGCCTCTTTGCCTGGGAAGTTACCCTCATCAGACGGGGCACTGGGTAACCTGAGAAAAAGGGAGGGAGGCGGTGAGGCCTGCCTCAGCTGTTCCAGAAGGAAGCTGGACCCTTTCGCCCTCTGCCCTGGAGCCTCTGTTGCAAGTGGGGAATGGGCCAGGGTAGGGCGGTCAATTCTACAGGGAGCTCTGTGGCTGGAAGCAAAAGTGATGCTTTTCTGGTGGGTGAGAAGGCCCGTAGGGTGGGCTGTGAACTTGGGAAGGAGGTGCCAGCAGGGGTCCCCATCCCTCCTGGAAAACAAGAGGAACTGGCCACCAGAGGACAGGCAGGGCTTCCAGCCACTGCAGATGCAGCCCCCCTTCCTTGGCCACATGCCTACCTCCAGGCGATGCCCTCTAAAGCAGCAATGTCTGCAGGGTCCAGAAAGGTGGGCAAGGACTGGTACAGCTGGCAAAGGTGCTTCACAATCGCAGGGCAACAAGGGCTGTTCTGCACCAGGTAGGTGGCGGCTGCCTGGGGAGCCACGCTAACGAGGAGCAGCAGATTCTCCTGGGCCTTCAGAGCCACACGACCTTTCTAGGGGGCAGGGATACAACTTCAGGACATGCACCTGAGCTGAGTCCCCGAGTCTCCGCCCAGCATTCACCCGGTCCAGCACCTTGCTCTTGCACAAGCCAACCAGGGAGGTGATTAGGTTGCTCTCCCCAATTCCCTCATCGGGCTCCTGGGTCTCAACAGGCAGCTGGGCGGTCAAGGCCCCAGCCCCACAGGAACCCCCATCAGGAGCCTTGCTCTGGGGGTGGTCCTTGTCCTCGATACTGGCCGTCTCTCTAGACAGGGTTGTGGAGTCTTTAGATACTTTCTTCTGAGCGACGGTTTTTTTACCCTGTAAAGGAAGCTAGGTGAGGCCAGGCCTGGTGGAGACCACTCCCCACGCTGCCCCTCGGGAACGCAAATGTGCTGTTAGGGACTTGGCATGGAGCTGGAGGGGAGGCGCCCTGAGTGCCTCTGTGGGATGGGGTCTGGGCCCCTCTGCTCTGTCTGCTAAAGACACTCACTTCCAGGATGTATGTGAGCAGAGCTGGATCCTGCTGGATTTTAGAGCAGAGGACGGTGGTGAACTGCACCTCCTCTTTTTCTGTGAGGGATCCAGGAGCTCCCCCAAGCCGGAGAAGGTTCTGGAAGGGGAATAGCATAGAAACAGAGGGGAACGGGTGGCAAGGAAGAGAGGAGGCCGCACCCCCAGCACCTCTTGGCTTCCTGGCCCCTCACCTGCACAGGCCTGTGGACATTGAGGTAATGCAGGAGAGGGTGCTGGACCTGGGCCAGAACTTTGCTGAAGAACTGGAACACCTGCTGCCGCATGCCGGGGGGGTACTGAGGGGCAGAGTGGAGGCCCAGTCAAGAGAAGGAGCTGTGCCCCTCATAACACTGCCCTCCTCCACTGCCAGGGGAGGCACCTTTTCTACAAGTCTCCTTCTCTCATTGTGGGAATTGGCCCCCTCTGCGCTGCCCGTCCCCTTCCCACTTCGTTTTTCTCCATAACCTTCTCATCACTGAACACACAGGTGGGCTCTGTCCTAATCACCGCTGTGTCCCCGACACACGGCTGATCCTCAGCACATCTTTGCTGAGTGAAGGCTGACTGAATAAGAGGGAGCCTCTCCTCAACTTCTATGACATGAGCAATGAGCGGGGGAGGTGGTGGCTGTGCCCTGAGCTGGCCCCGCCAAGTGTCCGGGCTGGAGGGGCACAGGTAGAAGAGCCTGGCATCAGGGCCGGGCTGGGACGGAAGACTCCGGGTCCGCACCTCGGCCTTGCCCAGTGTGCACAGGGTCTCCAGGATCTTGTGCTGCAGCAGGTACTCTAGGCAGGGCCCGGCCTCGCCCGCCGCCTGCTGCCTCTCCTCGTGCACCAGGATGTCCAGCATCTGCTTCAGCCGCCAGGGGATATCTGTCTTCTTGGCCGGGGTGCTTTCATCTACTCGAGGGTGAATGGGGAGAAGATGAGCACTCTGGCTCTATGGAGTCAAGTCCAAGGGCCCTGGGGATGGGGTTGGCTGAGGGCAGGAGAGGCCAAGTTAACAGTCTGCTCCAAATAAAGGCCAGAGGAAATGGAAATTCACGGTTCATGCCTCCATATTTAAAAACACAAAAGAACCTGGCTGGTGTGGCTCAGTAGTTGTGCGTGACCCATGAACCAGGTCACAATTTGATTGCCCATTAGAGCACATGCCGAAGTTGTCAATGATTTTCATAATTGATGTTTCTATCTCCTTCTCCCTCTCTCTGAAACCAATAGAAACATATTAACACACACACACACACACACACACAACACACTTACAAAACACACAAAAGACCTTCTAGAATGAGGCCCAGGATTCAATTCTGAGAATGTGTACATGCCCTGCTTTTTATCAAAGGGAAGAGCATCAGTTTTGTCCAAACCCTGAGGCTGACAAGGGTTGCTGCCAGGGCTGCAGGCAGCTCTGGGCCTGAGTGAGAAGCTGTGGGCCCAGGGGTCTCTATCATATAATTCAGAATCTGTCTCCTAGCAGCTTCCCAACAGATAATTTGGGGCCTGCTTGTCTCTTTTACAATCACAAAAGGCAATGACTCTACTTTTTAAAAAGCAGAAAAAAGCCAAAACCGGTTTGGCTCAGTAGAGTATTGGCCTGCGGACTGAAAGGTTCCGGGTTCAATTCCGATCAAGGTCACGTACCTTGGTTGCGGGCACATCCCAGGGGTGTGTGTGACAGAGGCAGCTGATCGATGTCTCTCTCTCCCTTCCTCTCTGTAAAAAATCAATAAAATATATTTAAAAAAAAAAGGGGGGGGGTGCAGAAAAAAGATGCTCGGCCGGTATTGCTCAGTGGTTGAGCATTGACCCACGAACCAAGAGGTCACTGGTTCAATCCCTGGTCAGGGCACATGCCCCGGGTTGTGGGCTTGATCCCTAGAAGAGGTGTGCAGGAGGCAGCCGTTCGATGTTTTTCTTTCATCAATGTGTCTATCTCTCTATTCCTCCCTTCTTCTCGCTAAAATCATAAAAACGTATTTTTTAAAAAGCAGAAAAAAGAAATCTGTGCACAACCTTGGTTCAGACTCAAACCTATGGCACCACAGAGTGGCCCCGATGGAGAAGCTGGTTAGTGCGGCTGGCTGTCTTAGAGCCTCAGAGGCTAGAGTGGTTTTTAAAAGAAAGTTTAGGTACTTTGGCACTGGAGCACCCCCTAGCTTTTCTTTAAAGCACAGGCTCTTGAGCAAGGCAGCTGCCTCATCCACTCCTGTACCTCTCGTATAGGGACTGTTCAGGGAATTAATGAGTTGGGCCCAGGTAAAGCCCCAGATGGAGCTGAGTTGGTTCTGGATCCCTTACTGCTCTCCTGGTGAGCTGGAGCTCTGTGTCAAAGAGGTCTTTGGACTAAAAGGTACAAACGTGCAGTTATAAAATCAGTCCTAGGTCTGTTATGTACAGAGTGGTGGCTATAGTTAACAGCACTGTATTGTAAAACTGAAACTTGCTATGATTGTAAAAGTTCTCATCATACGAAAAAAATTATAACCACACATGGTGATGGATATTAATGAGAGTTACTGTAATCGTTTCACAATCTACCCATATAGGGAATCAATATGTTATAAAACTGAAACGCATATAATGTTATATGTCGATTATATTTCAATGAAAAAAGAGAAATGATCTGTCTAAAGTTGTTGTTCTCAATTGGGGGCATGTACTGTCCCCAGGGGACATTTGGTAATGTCTAGAGAGACAGTTTTGGTTGGTTGTCACATAAGAAGGTAGGGTACTGGCCTCTGATGGATAGAGATCAGAGTTGGGGCTAAATATACTACAGTGCACTCCCACAGCCCCCACAATGAAGAGTGACCCAGTCCAAATGTCACAGTGCGAGCCTGAGGAACCTGCTCTAACAGAGGCTTCAGAGGACCCTTGGACTGTCCAAGGCGACTTTCTAGTTCCTTGGGCTAGCTCAGGCTAGAAATAAAGTCTTCAGGACCGTATAAGCTGGAATCAAATCCCAATCTGAACTCCAGAAGGGGAAAGCTAGGGATGCAGGACAGGTTTACAGGGCAATCAGGGTGTATCCACCAATGCCAGCACACCGACTATAAAGCAACCAATCAGATTCCATCTTCCAGTGAGCGAGCCTGATGGGCCCAAAGGCCCCAGGTGTTGGTTCCCTGGTGTGTCAGCGTGGGGAGAAGGACTCGGTATTTATATGCTTTGGTTTTTGTTCTCTCCTTCCCCCTCCAACTTGGCTGAGGGAAAAGAGAAATTTGTTCAATTTCTTTTTTGTTAATCCTCACTTGAG
Organism: Lasiurus borealis; assembly: GCA_004026805.1. NCBI lineage: Eukaryota > Metazoa > Chordata > Mammalia > Chiroptera > Vespertilionidae > Lasiurus > Lasiurus borealis. Next base: position 2,832 of record PVJN01031592.1, on the reverse strand, counting down.
GATATTTTTCCATTGATTTTTAGAGAGAGTGGAAGGGAAGGAGTGAGGCAGAAATATCAATGTGAGAGAGATACATTGCTTGGTTGCCTCCCACATGGGATCCGACCAGGGCCCAGGATTGAGGTACACACCCTTGACTGGAATCGAACCTGCAACCTTTCGGTCTGTTCTATCCATTGAGCCAAAATGGCTTAGGCTGTTTGATTGCTTTTTCAATCAATAAGGCCTGGACACAGGCACTTGAAGACTGAAAGGCTGGATGACTCGGCTGGAAGATGGGAGCAAGTGGAGCTCAACCTCTGCCTTGCAGATTAGGCCCGAGAGAGCCCCATCCTCCTCGTTCCCACTCCCACCTCAATAGCTTCCTCACGAAACGTCAGAACTCTGAACTCCTGGGCAGCAGCTGTCACTTCCCCGGAGCCCCTGCATCTCTGAGCTGCACGGTGCCTCTGCCCATCCTTTCCTCCTAGTTCCTCTCACCTGTGCTTTCGATGTAATAGTGCGTGATGCCCTTCCAGTGCTCCACAAATGCCTCCAGAAGGTCAATGGTGGGCTCCCACTGCAGAGAGCAGACATAACCTGTGTGACCACTGGCTCTGCCGCCACCCACACTCCCAGGAACGGACATTCCACTATCTACTAAGTGCTGGGTCAGTGCTAGGACTTGGGGAGGCACTATGATCCGTGGGTTCTCAAAAGGAACAGTAACACGTTTCTTCCAGGACACATCCTAACTGTCGTCAACAATGCCATGGCATCACCCCCAAACCCCACTCCCTGTTGGAATCACTGTGCCCTTGCCATAGGCCATGATTCCATAGTCGGAGGAGCTAAGAATGGCTGGTGGAAACATCAGAGAAACAGATAGTTTCAGCACAACAGGGCTATCCTACAATAGAGGTACGCAGAGGAAAACAGGAGAACACCCCCAAAACAACAAAAGCAAAATGATTCGGCTGGAACACACGCGAAAGACAAAGTTTTCAGGTCCCTCTGAATTGGAGAGTCTGCGGAAAACTGTTTTCAAGGCCACACAGGCTCGGTTCAGCCAGATGGGCCACAGTAGCATAATGTTAAGGAAGTGCCTTACTTATACAGTACGGCTGCTTCTGTCCAAGCTCAGGTGGTGCAGCCCTGACTCTACCTTAGCTAGCTGTGCTCCCATCCACGCCTCCTCAGCTTCTCCTATTGACCATGGGGGACTCAGACTCTGCTGGGAGCAAGCCCTACATCTACCCCTTCCCAGTGCTCTCGCCATCTCTAAGGCCTGGCTGGTACTGTAACAACAACCACTTTCCCTGAAAACTGCCCCCAAAGGGCATTTTTTTTCTTCTTCCTTCAGAGTAAAGGTTTGCAGGTGGTCGCTCTGCAAAGGTGCTCATTTCTACTCTGGATCTTTGCTCAGGCCACTCTTCAGCCAGATCCTAACAGCCCCCTGTCAGGTCCTCTGAGGGCCACCTCCACAAAGCCCTTTCTGGGTTCCTAGGTGCATCACCCTCTAACCTCATATCTTACTGCACCACAGAACTCCCTATCTCTTCCCTTAATCAATTCAGGAAGTATCTTTCAGTTCCTGCTACATACACAACACCAAGCTACATTACACAGTCAAGACAAGGATGTCTCAGATCCAGTGCCCCAAAGGAGAAGAGAACATAAAACCACACTGAGTAACTCCACTGCAGAATGTAGTGAGATGAGAATGCAGGAAAGGTGGGAAAGTGACCTCCAGGAAAAGAGGAGTTGCTTCCAACAGAGAAGGCTGGGGTCACGCAGGAACTAAAACTGGAAGAACTGCGTAAGATTTCAACAATCAGAGATGAAGGAAAGACATGTCCTGCAGAAGGTGCTCTGCAAAGTGTATCTGGGGCAAGGATGGGTTGATGAGGTTTTAGAGCCTTGAATGCAAAGCCAAGAAGTCTGGAGATGTATACATTTGCAGGCAATGGGGAACAGGTCTGTGACATCGTCCAAGCAGTGTTTTAGGAAGAGTCATCTGGCAGTTGTGTGTAAGAAACGAGGGCACGAAGAATGCTTTGAAGCAGTAACACTGAAGCCGAGGCCTTGGCTGTCCAATCTTGTCTTCTTTTAAAATTAGTTGTGGGGTTCATAGCCTTTACTAGAGTGACAGCTCCCAGAGTCATCCCAAACACATGGTATATGACCATATCTTATCACATTCTATTATTGTTGGCTTAACAGTCATCTCTCTACTAGACCATTAGCAACCTGGGAGTCAGGAACATATACATCGTGGCTACTCATTAATATATACTAATTGGCTCAGCAAGGCTCTTAAGACCCTGTTCCGTACATAATTCCTTGACTCTTGGAATGCCTTCTGACCTTTGAACAACACCACAATTATTTCGTAAGTTTGTAATGGGGGTTCATTGAATCGCAAATTCATTGATAGTTTCTGAAAACCTTGCACTGGTTTAACTAACTAATCCAGTAAAAAAAAGAAAAAGAAAAAGCAGGACTAGGAGAATGCAGGTTAGACAAAACAGACCATTAGAGAAGAAAGCAGGGAGATACTCTATACCAGAGACTATTGTTAGTTAGCTACTCTAACTCTAGACCACAGAAACCATTCTAAATTTCTATTTTAAGATAAGAATTGCAACTCTGTTTTTTTGTCAGAAGAGGGCAGGAAAGAGCAGCCTGCTCCCTATCTTACCTAGGAGGTAAGCAACTTGCTGGGGTCTTTCTTACCTTGATGACCCAGGCCGGAGTGGGGGAAGACCTATTAGTATGTACAAGATGTGGGGGCTCAGGCAAAAGGGGGGTTTCCATCTTTAACAGAGGGTCAGTTAAACTTCTAGGGTATGG
>PVJN01031591.1:0-24753 GCA_004026805.1 Lasiurus borealis | reverse complement strand
CAGTGTTATATGAAATGCTGAAGGGTACTCTTTTAGAAGAGGAAGAAGAAAGAGGTAAAAGCCAAAAAATTATGAACAAATACATATCTATCAACAAGTGAATCTAAAAATTAAGTGAATTAAAAATTTGATCAACAGAATAAACTGGTGAATATAATAGAATCAGGAGCACAGAAAGGGAGTGGACTGTTAATTCTTAAGGGGAAACGGGTGAAGGGTGTGCAGGGAGAGACTGGACAAAAATCATACACCTATGGATGAGATCAATGGGAGGGAGCTAAGGGCAGAGGGAGGGGTGGGAGCTGGTTGGAGGGGTGCTATGGAGGGGAAAAAAGAGAAACAAATGTAATAATCTGAATAATAAAGATTTAATTTTAAAAAAAGAAATTATTGTAACGCCCTTAGCTGGGGTTATACCCTTTATCCTTCTGTTTAAGCACAGTGCCTATCGTTGAAGTACTATGCCCGTATTGCCTCGCCAAGTCAGCCACTCGCACATCTTGCTCATATTTTTCTATGATTTCACGTTTTAATTCAATAGACATCATCCTCTTCTGAGCACTGACCTTCCCACTCGCTTTCTTCAGACCCATGGTTATAAAAAGAAATGTGATAAAGTATGTAAATGCACAAAAGATGCTTCAACAATGAGTTAAACAAGCACACTGACTAAGGCGTGGGAAACTGAGATGCTCGAGTCGAGGTAAACTGGTGGGTCGTGTGCAGCCTGCCGATCCACGTGATTACTCGTATCTCAAATGTTGCTCATATTTCAAAGCAAAAAATCGCTCGCTCGACGGCTCGTATCTCAAAAATCTTGTATGTTAGGGCACTCATATCTCGAGGTACCACTGTACACAATTTTTGGATAGTAGGGAGGAGGAAAATAGTCGATCATTTTATCGTGATAACCCAACTAGCCTGTTTGGTGTTCCTCTCTCCCTCTTATTTGTTTTCAGATTTCCTTCCCTCCCTCTCGCTTTGTTATTCCTCAACCAAGGATATTTTTCCATTGATTGATAGAGGGTGGAAGAGAGAGGGAAAGACAGAAAAATATTGATGTGAGAGAAACACGTGGATAAGTCCTGGCCAGGGCCTGAGCTGGGAGGAGCCTGCAACCAGGCATGTGCCCTTGACTGGATTTGAACCCAGAACCCTTTGATCTGAAGGCCGACACTCTAACCACTGAACCAAACCTAGGACTCGGATTTTCTTTTTAATTGAAGGTCGGGGAGAGCATAGGTCCGTGGGTTGAGGAGTGGCAGGTCGGGAATAAGGAGCAAAGGAGTTTCTGAAACTCTGCTTGTGGAAGTGCCATCAGATTGAGATGCTTCTCCAACATTGGGAGCCCTTCCTCACTGCCAATGCCACTTAGCCTTGGCCTCCCATGCTTTGTAACCCAGGCCTGTTCTGACCCCCGGCACCTGCTCAGTCCGACGGGCCTTCGTTCCAACTGGGTCAGGGCACTCCAAAGCTCCTGGCCTTCCCGCTGATTCTCAGGCTGTCTCTGTGTGTATAATGAGCCAGATGGTCCAGGCACGTGAACATTTCAGTTAAAAAACAAACAAAAGACTCACAAACTCCTGGGAAGAAAATCTCGCCCCCTGCCTTGATTACTTCCTCATGTCTTCAAGCCGCACTGTTGAGAAAGCCCTACCTGGGATCTCACTGAGTCCTGAAGGCCCCCATGGTACAGTCCAGGCTCCTTTTGTTACGTCCTCAGAGTAGCTGAAGCCTGCCCATTCAGAAAGCTCGCAGGAGTCCTCTCCCTCTCATCACTCTTTCCCGCTCAAATTGCTGCCCAGAATGCCTGTGTTCCAACATGCCCTGTCCTTAGGCTCAGAGACAGTGGCCAGTGGTGCTAACTCGGGAGCAGTTATTCTCATAGCGCACAGCACTGGCTGATCTTTCTGGGCTAGGGGCGGGACCAGGTGCTCCGTGTTGGGTGCCGAGTGCTGAGTGCTGGGACCACAGGCGGAGGAGCTCACAGCCTGTGCAGCAAGTGATGGTGGAGAAGATAATCACAGTAGAATGTGGAATTCAGGCTAAAGCAGAAAAAGTAGGTCTGAGGAAAAGGTCTGCTGGGAGGGAGGGGAGCAGGGTGCTCGGACCCGGTCTCCCCGCCATACTGTTCACGTGTTTCCCACTTAGCTGCCCCATCGGTCCCTATGGCCTGGCTCTGCATCTCAGGAACCTGCTCTTCACGGTGGTGGGATCCATGCGGTCACTTCAACTCTGAGCAAACAGAAGAGTCACAGACCATAAGGCTGGTCAGTGGCAGAAAGAGCTCTGGAATACAGGTCTCTCACAGCCCCACCCCACTCAGTGCACCCCATGTCCAGACCTCACCTTTGCCCAGGATGGAGCCATGTCTTCATCAGTGAAGCAGAAAACAAGTGGTGCTGTGCCTTCAAACGATTTTCCCTGGGTCAGTGGTCCTTGCATTGTCCCCAGGGCCTGAGGCAGTGTGGGGTGGGCTGGCTCTGTTCACTCACTGTCCCTGTATGTCCTGGGCAGCTTCTGAACCTCTCTGGGTTTGGGCCCCTTCCTCATTTCCTAAATGGAGAGTGTACATTTCTTCTTTATCTTGTGAGACAGAATTAAGTACATTGACTTGGAGAATCCTATCTAATAAAAGGGTAATATGCAAATTGACCATACTTCCACCACACCCACAAGCCATGCCCACCAGCCAATCAGGAGTGAGGATGCAAATTAACCCAACCAAGATGGCTGCAGCCATGGAGAGAGCAGGAGCCTTCATTTATCCCTAGCGATGGAGGAAGCCAAGTTTCTGTAGCCCTGGCCTGCCTTGGCCTCTGCTTAAGGTTACAAAGGTTTAATTATAGAAGATAAATAAAGCCCAGATACCAGGTCCTCTGCTTGGGTCACTGGGGGGTGCAGCCAGCCTGAAAACTACTACAGGCCCCTCACCCAGACCACCCACACCCCAAGGGAACCCCCACCTTGGTCCAGGACACCTTTCAGGGCAAACCAGCCAGCTCCCACCTTGCACCAGGCCTCTATACTATCTCATCCTATTCTATCTAATAAAAGAGTAATATGCAAATTGACCATTACTTCAACACAAGATGGCTTCCCCCATGCAGTCAAAGATGACTAATCCCATGTGGACATAAGATGGCTGCCACAAGATGACCAGCAGGGGATGGCAGTTGGGAGGGAGCAGGCCTACAAGGGAGGACAATTGAGGGCGATCCAGCCAGCAGGGGAGGGCAGTTAGGGGTGACCAGGCTTTCAGGGGAGAGCAGTTAGGGGCAAACAGGCTGGCAGGGGAGCAGTTAGGCATCAATCAGGCTGGCAGAGGAGTGGTTAAGGGGTGATCAGGCTGGCAGGCAGAAGTGGTAAGATGCAATCAGGAAGGCAGGCAATCGAGCAGTTGTGAGCCAGCAGTCCTGTATTGTGAGAGGGATGTCCGACTGCCCGTTTAAGATTGGGCCTAAGCGGGCAGTCGGACATCCCTTGAAGGGTCCAAAATTGGAGAGGGTGTAGGCTGAGCTGAGGGACATACCCCTTGTGCACGAATTTCATGTACCAGGTTTCTAGTTGTGTTAATAAACAATTAAGTGAGACTTTTGGGGGGGTCTCTGAGTCCTATGGGTGCCGCTGGAATAGTGGCTTGTTTCTGTAATCACTTTTCTAATCTAATGGTGGATGCCAGAGACAAGGTGTTTGTTTTTTTTGTTTATTTTTAAATATATTTTATTGATTTTTTACAGACAGGAAGGGAGAGAGATAGAGAGTCAGAAACATCAATGAGAGAGAGACATCGATCAGGTGCCTCTTGCACACCCCCTACTGGGGATGTGCCTGCAACCAAGGTATGTGCCCTTGACCAGAATCGAACCTGGGACCTTACGTCCACAGGCTGATGCTCTATCCATTGAGCCAAACCGGCCTCAGCCAGAGACAAGGTTTGATCACTGTGGGCTGCTCCTGCTTGTCTTTTCAATATTGGGGTGCTTTAGTTTCTCACCCCAGGCCTTTGATTTCTCCTGCTCCTCCTCCCCCTCCTTCCCATTCCTTATCTCTCCTCCTAAACCCACACACCCTTCCTTAAAGGGCCATTCTGTCTGCTCCCCTGGCTTGGATCATTCCTAGATGATGCTGACTCTCACCTGTATCTCAGACTCATCTCTTCCGAGTCTGAGGTTCATCCATCCAACTGGCGAATGGACATTTCCACAAGAATGTTCTTCAAAACCCAGCTTATCCATCCTGGATTGAACCCAGCAGCTTGCCCTCCAAGCCAGTCCCTCTCACTCTGTTCCCTGCATTGAAATAGGGACCCGTCGGTGTCACCAGGCTTCCCTGCCTAGAAGGGAGTGTCCTTGTCCTGCACATCTGTCCCATCTCCTAGCCACCAGCAGCTGGGGTGTGGCTCAAGCACCGCCCTGTCCATCTGACTGCCTCGCAGCCCTGCCCCTGGGTTCTGCAGCCCAGGCAGCGCTTTCAGGGTCCCCTGCTGCTCCCTCTTGTTCTCCTACCGCACGCCCAGGACTCTGCCTCCCGCCAAAGCAACCTTTCAGTGCCATTCCTTCCCTGGTCTTCACAAACATGCTCCTCGGTAGAGAGCAAACTCCACTCTTGTGACACGGACCCAGTGTACCACCCTCAGCCCTCCCCCTTGGATCTGAGCTTCCTTAGCCTTTCCCCTAGGACTCAGGCAGTTACTGCATTTGTGTTCCTGACCTGTGATTGTTTGGTTACGCTGTACCCTTACTGGCTGATGAGATATGAGGGCAGAGTCGCTGTATTCAGTGCTTGTTTTATTTGGTGCCTGCCAAGCTCTTTGTATGGAATGCAGAAGGAGTTCAGTAAATATGTATTTAGGGAATGAACAAATAATCAAATAAAGGACTTTACAGAAATTTGATTTTCATGAAATTCTATTAGAAATCATTTTGCAAAGCAAGACATCCTGTTGAAGCTAAATGACTGCACCTCATCGTGTGCTGTTTATGTACATCTGGACTGTTGGTATTGGGTTGTTTATCTGCTGTTGGTTTCCTTCATGTTTTTTTTCTTTATGCCGCCCATGTCTTCCATGAGATTAAAAATTCCCAGTGATCCAAGACGCTAGCTTCCTAGGGGTGGTCTCTGTGGAGAGTCAGACTTGGCGTATTAGGTGGAGAGGGTTCATCTGTCCCAAAGCAAGGCCTCCGACTGCAGGACCACATTGGGAGCAGCTCTGTGGCTGATAGTCGACTGGGTTGGGGTGGAGGGGGGCGTGTAAGACGGAGGGTACAGTCTGCACATGGTGCTTAGCCTTTCCCCACCTTTTAGGAACATGTTACTTGGGCACATCACATTGCTGAAAGAGACTTGGCTTGTTTTCGACACTTGGAAATTGGGTGTTGTGAAATAAGGTCTTGCACTCGATGTGAAGAAACGATGGATGGAAGAGGCACTGGGGGCTGGTGGGGCCGCTGATTCCTTCCAGGAGGGTGGGCTTTCCTGTCTTCAGGTTGGGCTTTCCGGCGCAGACGTGGTTGTTGCTCTGACCTGGCCCAGGACCCAAAGATGTGGGTGTTCGCTGAGGGTGTTCGCTGATCTCGGTGCAGCTGTCGGGCACCAGAGCAGCTGTTCTGGGGTTTGGCTCTGTCCTCCTCTTCTAGGGGAAGCCAAGGCCCGAAGGATCGCCAACAGGAAGGCCTCCGTGTGCTGTGTAATGACAGCCCAGGGAGCCAGGCCACAGTGCCACTCACTGAGCCCTGTAGACTGGGAGCCCGGGCGGAGGAACAGAGGAAAGGGGGCACTGACACTGGCCGCTGGGACTGCAGGAGGCAGAACAGGCATCCGCGTGGACACGGATGGAAGCAGTTTATCGTGGTCTCTTCATTCAGTAGCACTCAACCCTTTTGAAAATGAACTACAAGCCTGGGCACCGAGTGTAATTATTCCTTGTATTTGCCTAACACCTGGGCCTTCCTGGCACGTGCCTGTGGCACAATAAGCCAGGCCTTGGTCTGTTCCTGCAGCCTGTGGGGCAGGGACAATGAGCACCCGCTGACGGAAATTGAAAACTGAACCGAGCCCACATTCACGCACCTCGGGAAAGACGCTGGGCTGTGTCATTGGCGTGCAGGCTCTTTTCTGCTGTACAGACCATGGGAATATCTGACGTTGCACTGAGGTTTCTGCGCGTGTGCTGCGCTTGACTGGCCTCTGCTTCTGGTGGCTTTCCTTTCGTTCATGTTTTGTCCATTCATTTGCTCCACAAGAGAGTTGTTTTTATTACATCAGCATCTATTAGACAGTCAATGCAAGCCTCACAAATACATGTAAATTCTAAAACGTGACAAGCAGGGTGTGGCGTCAGCGGCTGTCCCCGGGGAAGGCCTCCCTTGGCGCAGGGTGTGGACATCTGTCCTGGGGGCAGCAGAGCAGTTTCTGCTCAACATGTGGCCTTGTCCACTTGTTTCCCAGAACAGGTGGCAGCAGCGGGCAGCGCTGGCGGAGGAGGCCCACCCTGGCCTGTTACCTCCAGCATTTGCTTCTCTCCTTTCTGTCAGATGAAGCACCATTGAACTTCCCTTTGGTTTTTGAATTGACCCACATCCTGTGTGGTTCAGAGTTCAGGCTCTGGAAGAGGGGCCGTGCACACAAATGAAAGAGATGAGACAAACAATAATTTGGAAATATTGGGGGACCAGGTGGAAGCCCAGCTCAAGAGGAAGGACTCCAGCCTTGCCATCCTTTAATTCAATTTGGGATATACCTATAGCCCTTAGGCAGGCAATTTCCAGTAACAGGCAGACTGTCTTATCAGTAAAGATTTACATGACTGTCTGGTGGGGAAGTTGCTTCACTACCACTGTCTCCACTAAACAGTGGATATACAGTCCTGACCTTTGCCAGAGCTCAAGGGTCACCAGCCTTCCGGCCTCCTTGTCCACACCTCTCTGCTAGTGAAGACAATAGACAGTTTCCCACATGGTTTTTCCAGTGGAAACAGAAGTTTTGTTTTTTACTAGCACTGTTCATACTAAGGATTCACAATTGAGGAACTTTTGAGTTATTATCTGTACTTCTCATAGCCACCGATCACCTAGGGCCTTGGAGCTCCTGCCCCCAGTTGCCTGTGAGGCTAAGGCCCTGTAGATGATGGTGCTACTGGGAAAGAATGGACTTTTGCTGTTTTAATGAGCCCAGCAAAGTGCTGGGAAGGGAGCAGGAAGCAACTAGTACCATGCAGGTAACTCAGAACACTCTGGTTAAGTAGGCAGGTACCTGAGAATGAGCGAATGGGTCGTTTAAAACAAATGCTGCATATTAATATATATTTAATATATATAGATATTACATGTGTGGGTGCACGCGCAGGTGTGTGTGTGTGCGCACATGTGTGTCTTTAATCCTAGGGCAGCTGACTCGCTCTTTGGCTGTGGGATGGTGATACAACTATTATTAGCAAGAAATTTCACTTTGCCTCCTGAATATGATATTTGTCCTGATGTCAGCAGTTGGGTTAGATCCATCTGCCTCGGGGAGACCAAGATTCAGTTGGCACGGTGCCAGGCAATGATGAGCTAAGCCCCATGGGGCTGGGATGATACCACGCGTGGCCACGGATTGAGTTTGAGGATGATTCAAGGCCGCTGAGGAATCGATAGTGCTTCTGCCTCTTCTGCGGTTTCTTACCTTGAACGATACGCTGAGAACAGCTACTGCCTGTTCCCCACTGTGTAGACAGCGGCTTCCCAGGGCTGCAGTGACTCATCCCAAGAGCAATTTCCAGCTGCATCCCGGGTCCTGGCACGGAATTCCCAGCCTCCACCCTCAGGCTGCTGTGCATCCTCCTTTCCGCCACGAAGCGGAGCTGAGAATATGTGATCATGAAGGTGAGGCATCTCAGTGTCTGAGGCACAGAGGTACCCACATCTGAAACTTCCTGTCATCTCCCTTTCCTTCAGGTCCGGGAAAGAGGAGTTTCACATGCTGTCCTTTAGGGCCCACCTCTTGGGTCTGAGGGCAGAAGCTGGGCTGTGGTTGTGCGTCGTTGCTGAGTCATTTGGGGTGGCAGGCCAGGAGAGCAGAGCGACCCTGAGGGTGCTGGGCATGCTGTCCTGTCTTAGGGCGAGGCCTCTGGCACCTCAGCAGCAGGCTGCCAGAATGCTTGGCAGAGTCAACGTGGCACTTGACAGCGAGGTGGAAACCATCAGACGGATGTAACTGGGGTGCTGCCTCCGCCCGCTGGGCTGCTCCTCCAGGTCCCAGGGCTCCCTTGAGGGTAAATGACCAAAGTATTTGGTTAGGACTGTGTTTATTTCTTCTCTTTGGGAAAAAGTAAGATGCAGTTTTACCATAAACCTGCTCTATCCTGGGCTAAGGGGGAATGAGTAGGGTGGAATGGGGCTGGGCCTAAGGCAGGGCTGAAGTGGAGGAGCAGGAAGGACTCTGGGAAACAGCGCAGCTTGCAGTGCTCCTGGAGGCCCGGTGCCCGCTCTGCCTTCATCTGTCTGCAGGGTTTCTGCCGACCCCCAGGTGTCCACCCCCTGCCAGGTGCATGGCCTCTTCTGCCCTGGTGCCTCTGCCCAGCCCCCGGGGGCACAGGCCAGGCTTTCTGGCTCCTCTTTTCCCTTCAGCACTCCTGCGCCTCCAGTTCCAGGGGTTTGGTTTGTGTCCATGGGAGGGGAAGAGACAGGTGGTGACAAAATTATCAGTTGGGTTCTGTACTTATTCTTGAGTTTGATCTTCAATTGGATGTAAGATAGATGCTTGCCGCTTTTTCTTTGGTTTCTAAAGTGTTCTTACAGGAACTCACCAGGTGTTTCTAGGAATCGGCTGACTCAGTCTCCTCCAGGTTGGCTCCTGACCCGAGCAACCTCCGCAGGAGCTGGCAGGAGAGTCCAGTGGTGGTTTCATAAACCGTTTCTGCGAAGAGGCCCTCGGGCACCCGCATTGCTGCTCTGTGCTGGCCTGCCCCCAGTCCCGCCCGTGCCTAAGGGAGTGGGGCTGGCCTCTTGGGTCACCAAAGCCTCCTCCTCGGCGTCAGGCCAGCTGTCACTGGCCTCCTGGAGTCTTCCTCGGCCGGGCTCCAGCTGCGGACGCCCTGCCTCTCCCAGCACGCTGCTCTGTCTCCTTGAGTTGCCGATGGGTCTGAGGGCAGGAGCTGGTGTTGGGCAGCTGGACTCGGAGGCATAGGCTCCTTTTCAGATGGTCAGAAACTTGTTTATTTCACGGTTTCATGCCTGGCCTTGCAGCCATTCTTTGCAAACTGCTCCATCTCAGATCAGCGCCTGCTGACTGGTCCGGGCAAACTCTTGTCCCTTTTGTTCCAAGGTTCGGCTGCATTGGGCTTTCCAGGTGTGCTTGCTTCCTGGCTGAGGGCTGCCTCCTACAGGGCGGAGAGGAGAGATGACTTCAGCAGAACCTCTCAGGCTCTACCCAGCCCCTGGTCCTGACTCTGGCCTCCCTAGTCTGATCACTGAGGTTATTCCCGCCACCCATCCCTTCCCAGCTCCCAGCGAATGCTGCAGCAGTATTGTCAGTGAAAGTCAGCATTCGGGGGCAGTAAACCTGGACTGAAATCTCATCCTTTTTGGTTCACCAACAAGTCGCTCTTAGACATGTTGCATGTCCCCTTGAGCCTTTATTTTTGTCAACTTTGCAATGGGGATCAGAATATATACATATGTGTGTGCATAAATGTGTGTGTATATCTATATATACTGAGTGGCCAGATTATTATGATCTCTGAATGCATAATAGTCTGGCCACTCAGAGTGTGTGTGTGTGTGTGTGTGTGTGTGCATGTATGTATGTATAAACTCCATGCATGAATTCGTGCATGTGTGAGGTCCAGCCAGTCTGAGTAGGAGGAGGGGACATGGGCAGGCCTGCCTGCTGGTTGAGGGGACAATTTGCATATTAGCCTTTTATTATATAGGATATACACTGAGTGGCCAGATTATTATGCATTCAAAGATCATAATAATCTGGCCACTCAGTGTATATAAAAGGCTAAGTATGTGTCTGACCAGTAGCTATGATTCACACTGACCACCAGAGGGCAGATGCTCAACGCAGGAGCATCTGGACATTTACAAAGAAGTGGCACCGGGGACCTGGTGCCAACAAACCAACACTCAGCTTCCCCCAAGTGGGACACAAGCCCCGCCACCACCCCAGAGTGTCAGCCCACCAAATTGCAGCCAATGATGCCAAGCGCAAAATGTGCCCTGTGGGCCCTGACAAGAAATGGTCTCTGTGGGTGCTGGATAATGATGTCACGTAACAATGCCTGGCTTGCTCTCCCTAGCAACTAGCCTCCTTGCAGTTTCTTCAGCCCAGGAGCACAACTTGCTTTATAGCCAGATGCAAACATTTTACACTTTAACCAAATGTTTATGAAGCATTTTTCATCTCATTTGATCCTCACAGAAGTCCTGGAGTAGGTAGACGGGAAACTCGAGCCTTTCTATACATGAGTCAAGTTCCGTAGCCAACTGGAATTGATCTCAGTTTCCTGGTCTGTAAAATGGATTAAGCTTGTCCCACTGCCTTCGCTGAGCTTTGAGGGCCAATTGAGATACTATATAAAGAAAATGAGGGAAGAAATTTGAAAGAAAAGGAAGGATGAGCAACACAAAAGGAACCTGTAAACCTATTGTCACTTAAATAGGAAATATAGTCAAAAGCGTTGTAATGATGGTATGATGCCAGGTGGATGTTGGAAATATCAGGGAACACTTTGTAAAGTATATTTTTATTTTATTTTCATTAGTCAGAAAATGGAGTTTAGAAAACTTAGAAACTTAACTGACTGAAAAGGAATAAGAAATGGTAGAACTTGAAAATGACTTCAGGTTTTCTCACTGAGCAGAATATAGTCAAATGCTGCAACTAAATATTTTGCCTTTTGTTCTCCCTGCGTGATCTACAATAATAATCTGCTTCATGTTAATATTTACTGCTGCTGCTGACAATTACCTGAAAGAGAAGTTAGGGTGCTTCACTGGGCTGGAAAAAGAAAGCAGGTCTAATTAAGCAAGTTTATTCTATCCTATGCAAATTAGGCCAGGACTCCATAAACATCACAACCACTCAGCAGGAGTCTGGGGTTTGGGGGCGTGAGAGGGGAGTGAGGCCTGTGGCTGGGACATGAGTCTGTGGTGCCTCCTCTAGAGTTGGGGAGCTAATGACTGACAGGCTCAGATCCTCCTCCACCAGCCCTTTCCACCAGCCTTTTCCAGGCCGGGCCTCTGGCCACAGATCCACAGCTTCGCAGAGACCGACTCTACCAGGCCACCCAGAGGCCATGTAGCTGGGCTGCAGGGTACCCGTTCAAGATGTGACACAGAGAGGAATGCAGGAGGAAATCCAGAGAATGGGATGTGGGGGTTCAAGACTCACTTCCTTTGAACTTTGTCCTCAGCCTTGGTTCGGGGCTGGAGCCAAGCACTGCAGGAGAGAGGGATGGGTGAAGGTCGAATGTGGAAGAAAGGAGGTGACCCAGGTGAGGGTGGAGACCTAGCAGAGGTACAAGGCCAACTGCAAGGCTGCCTGAGGGGCGGCGCAGCAGCTTTTCCGAAGCAGCTGGCCGGGAGGCAGGTGGCCTAAGGGGTGCCTCACCATCCCTCTATGAGGACACTCCACACAGGCACTGCCTTCGCCAGCAGGCTCTGGGCGACATCTGCAAATACTACTGCAACCTCTAGCATTCTGGGCAAAGAACTGACCCTGTGCCCTTCTGGGTACCAGGCTTGCTAGGAGTGTGCTACCACCAGTGCCACAGATCAAAGGCAGAAACCTGGCGAGGTGGGGTGCACCGAAGGGAGCTCAGGCGGGGACAGGGGGCTGGTGGGCAGGGATCTGCCTCACCTGCAGAGAGTGAGGTTCTGCAGTGGCCCTAAGACGTGGGTCAGCCCAGTTGGGGAACAAGAGGCATGGAAGAACGCCTGGGCAGAGGGGCATGGACCTGCAGCCCTGAGGTGGGGGTTGAGGGGCGGTGCCACCTCAGTGGAGCGGTGCTGCATCACAGGGTACCCGACTGACTGACGTGATTCAGAGAAGTTCCTGATGCTAAATGAGCCTCGCCCAGGTGTCCTTCGCACTTTAGAGGCAGCAACTCCTGCTCCTGCCTTGACCCAAAAGCAAGCCCCCTGCCCTCCTGCCCCTCAGCAGAGCATGCCTAGGTGGTGAGTGTGAAGCCTTCCACCTGCTCCGGAGAAGGGGGGGAGTAAAGAATGGGGGTGGGGGCAGGGGAGAGGAAAGAATGTGATGAAGAGGTGCTTGAGAAGGAGGAAGGTTTGTTCAGTTTGCCAGCCACTGCCCCTTAGGAAGGGCGGAGAGCATGGCTCTGAGGGCTCCCTGGGCGCTGAGTCAAGTTCCACAGCCACTGGAATTGGCCTCTGTTTCCTGGTCTGTAAAATGGATTAAGCGTGCCCCACTGCCTTTGCTGAGCTTTCAGGCAATTGAGATACCATATAAGGAAAATGAGGTAAGAAGTAAGAAAGAAAGGGAAGGACAAACTGCAAAAGAAAGATTGAAGGAACCTGTAAACGCGTTGTCATTTAAATAGGGAATGTAGTCAATAGTGTTGTAATGATGTATGATGCCAGGTGGGTACTAGAAATATCGGGAAACACTTTGTAAAGTATATGATTGTCTAAGCACTATTCTGTAACTAATATAAAACCTGAAACCAGTACAAAATAATATTGAATGTAAAGAAATGAAAATAGGAGTGAAATTTTTATAAATTTCAAAGTTTAAATAAAGGCTGTGAAGGAAGGAAGGGGGAGAATAAAAATAGTGCTTTTCATTTTACCACTTCATTGTCTTTTCAGTACATGAAAAAGACAGTTGTCTTTATATGGTGCTTTTATACTTTTCTAAGTCATTATCTCATTTGATGTTCAGGGCAACTTAAAGACAAGATAATTATCTCCTTCACTATTCAAAGAAAGGAAATCTTGGTGCCTGGCCCCAATAATTCAATCATCAATCCTTTATTGTAAAGCAGGGTTACTGAAATTTTCTGTGAAGGGTCATATCTATAGTAATAAAAGCCTTGGGCATGATCAGGCCAACAGGGGAGGTCAATTGGGGTCAATTAGGCTGGCAGAGGAACAGTTAGGTGTCAATCAGGCCAGAAGGGGAGTGGTTAGGGGGCGATCAGGTTGGAAGGCAGGCGAGCGGTTAGGAGCCAGCGGTCCTGGATTGTGAAAGGGATGTCACTGCCAGTTTAGCTGGATTGGGCCTAAACCAGCAGTTGGACATCCACTGAGGGATCCCAGATTGGAGAGGGTGCAGACCTGGCTGAGCAACACTCCCCTTCCTGTGCACAAATTTCATACACTGGGCCACTAATCCTATTTAATAAAAGAGTAATATGCAAATTGACCATACCTTCACTGCACCTACCGGCCAAATAATCCCAACCAAGATGGCTGTGGCCATGGAGCAAGCAGGAGGGAGGCTTAGGTTTCCCCGGTGATGGAGGAAGCCAAGCTTTCCACATACCCTGACCAGCCCAGGCCTCCATTCAAGGCTACAAAGTTTCAATTATAGAAGATAAATAAATCCCAACAAAAATGGTGGCAGCCACGGAGCTGGAGAGTGCAGGAGGCTAGGGTTGCCCCCAGTGATGGAGGAAGCCAAGATTTCCTCAGCCCTGGCCTGCCTTGGCCTCCACTTAAGGTTACAAAGTTTCAATTATAGAAGTTAAATAAATCCTGACAGAAATGGCTGTGGCCACACCTCGGAGTGAGCAGGAAGCTTGGCTCCACTCCAGGCTACAAAATTTCAATTATAAAAGATAAATAAATTCCAGATACCAGGGCCTCCTCTTGGGTCACTGTGGGGAGGTGTGGCCAGCCTGCAAACAACCACAGGCCCCTCACCCAGGCCACCCCACACCCCAAGGAAATCCCACCCTGATCTGGAACACCCTTCAGGGCAAACCTGCTGGCCCCCACCTATGCATCAGGCCTCTATCCTATCTAATAAAAGAGTAATATGCAGATTGACCATCATTCTAACACACAAAGATGGCTGCCCCATGTATTCAAAGATCCTGCCCCCATGTGGACACAAGATGGCCACCACAAGATGGCCTGCAAGAGAGGGCAGTTGGGTGCAATCAGGCCTGCAGAGAAGGGCAGTTGGAGGGCACCCAGGACTGCAGGGGAGAGCAGTTGGGGGGAACCAGGCCTGTAGGGGAGGGCAGTTAGGGTTGACCACGCCTGCAGGGAAGGGCAGTTAGGGACAAACAAACTGGTAGGAGAGCAGTTAGGCATCAATCAGGCTGGCAGGGGAGTGGTTAAGGGGTGATCAGGCTGGCAGGTGGAAGCAGTTAAGTGCAATCAGGAAGGCAGGCAGGTGAGCAATTGTGAGCCAGCAGTCCTGGATTGTGAGAGGGACAGTTCCCTCCCCCGTGCATGAATTTTGTGCACTGGGCCTCTAGTATATATATAAAAAGCTAAGTTGACTTGTGCATGCACCATACATATAAAGCTCTCGTGGTGTCAATTGTCCATGTGTGTTTCAATCCATCACTGTTGATTGTGAATTTAGTTGACACTTCTATTATAGAGAAATGGTGAGTAGCGATATTAAAATATTTCTTCTAATTAATTTCCTTTCAATGTGCACGAATCCGTACACCAGGACACTAGTGTGTGTATAATCTGTTTTCTGGCCATGGAAGAAAGCTTGTGGAGCACTTTGTAGCTGGGAAGCACTGTTTAGCTGTGAAGGGACCCTCTTGGTGTTAGACAGAACATAGTAGCGTGCAGTATCCTGAATACTCGGAGAAAAGCAGCCACTGTTTGCACTAGAGGAGGTTTCTCTGAGGTAGCCAATGTACGGTGAAGGCATGGGCAGAGCCACCATTACCACTGTGGTCTGCTCAGGCTCCAGACTGTCATGGCTCCAAGGTAGCCAAGCTGTGGGTCAAGGAGAATCCGTGAGAACCCCTGAATCAGGTCATGAATGCGTCAGAGGGAGACAGCCAGGCTCTGGGGGGAATGGGGCCCGGTGACCTGAGGGGAAGATGCCATTATTGAGGTGGACTTTGGGGTCACAGAGAAGAAGCGTTTAGGGCTGAGGGGACAGCATGCGCCACCTGGAAGCAGCTCAGCGGCTCCATGCACCCAAGGTTCAGCCCAGGCTCGCAGAGGAAGTGGAAGGGGAAGCTGGTGGCATGCGTTGAGGCCTGGTGTGTGAGGCAAAAGTCTCGGGACTGTCATTTCTGCGGAAGCCACCAAAGGACCTCTCCCAGGAAGAGCTGTTGGTGTTTCAGAAGATAGTGGGTGGTGCAGCCTGTTCCTGTGCACAGCGCTGCCCAACTGTGAGTTCAGGCTTCTCGTGTTGGTGTGGGAGTGCTCACACCTGAATTCAGCAAGTGATATAAGGCGGCCCCTCTCCCCAAAATGTGTCAGCACAGTTAGGGCTATGGCAGCAGGCTAGGGCTTCCGTAGTTAGCAAGCTGAGCTGTGTGTTAAAAACCCTTCAGATCCCACCCCAGACCCGGTGGGTCAGAATCTAGGGCAAGTGAGGGGCAGGAGCCTGTTCATAAGCAAGTTTCCGGGTGATTCCTAGGCAACCAGTCTGGCCTGGCCTCTGGGTCTGGGCAGGGGCCGTGATGGGGGAAGGGCGCCTCCCAGGAAGAGCAGTGGGAATTAGGGAGGGGTGGAGCGGGGGCGGGGAGAGCGAGCTCCCACAACTCTTTCCGAGTTTCCTTGTTGGACAGTGAGCAGATGGTTGGCAGTGCAGGTGGTGGACTAGCAGAGCAGACTATTTGGTAGAAGAGATGAAAGCTGGGTGGGGAAGGGGGGGAGGGAGGAGTTTTCCATGTCAGGAGCCTGTCGAGGCCAGGTGTTGGTGACCTGGAAGCAGCGGGATTCAGGGACCTGGTGCTGTTGCAGCAGTGAGAGCTGTGGTGAAGGCTTGGGGGTCAGTGAGCCCTGGTCTGGGTGAGAGTATGTGGGGACAGGGTGCTGAGGAGAGAAGGGGACTGTGGTCGCAGCTCTGGGAAAGCCTTTCAGGGGTCGGAGAACAAGAAGTGCTGAGCACGGCAAGTGGCAGTTTGTGTGTCTCTCTCTAAGTGTGAGCTTCCTCGGAAGGGGGTTGGTCCTTAAGGGCTTCCAGAATCCCAATGCTGAGCAGAAACCACACACTTCTGTACTCAGACGACGTGAAGCATGATGTGTGTGTGTGTGTGTGTGTGTGTGTGGCTTGAATTCTGTCATCCTGGCGTGGAGAGGACGCCCCCTAGCATTCTGAGTGGGAGGTGTGTGCCTTGCATTACACATACACACACACATACACACACACACACACACACACACACATGCACGCACACGCATGGTAACTGGGAGACAGGCTGCGTGACGTCAGTCATCGCTCACAGTGCGGCAGTTGGGAACCTGGGTGAAGGGCTGCTGCTGTGGAGGAAGTGGGGGCATCTGGCAGCCAAACAGAAGCTCCCTCTGTGCCCTGGGCAGCCCTGATTTGCCTGTGAGAGGAAATCAACGGAAAAGGAACTTAACCCCTTCTTTGGAGCCATTTGGATACAGGGACCAGGATCAAGATGACTGTCCCAAGCGAAGCCTGGGGTCCTGTGGACCAGGTGGCCTTTGCAAACCTGCACCTCCCAGCCCTGCCCTGACCACAGCCAGGGAAGCGAGGGGTGCGCTGAGGCAGGAGGGGCCCCAGGGCTGGGGGGAGGGAGGGCCGGATTCCCAGAGCCGCCAGGTTCTGGGCGGCACCTCGGGCGCTCTGGCTGCCGCTGAGCGAGGCTGACCACTGAGGGGCCGTCAGCTTGTGCTCACTCGCTCCCGAGGGCCTGGCGTTCGCTGTGACGCTAGTAGATGGGAGCACGCAGGGAACTGGAACGCAGCATGCGTCCCTTCGGCTGAGGGCAGGGAAGAGAGTTTGAGCCGAGAAGCTGTCCCTCTCCCTTCTTCTCTGAAGTCAACAAAAAATAAAAAAGAACAGAGCCTTAGAGAGAATCACCCATTTTTCCCCATCAAAGCGTGGTTATCTGTATCTGTGAAAGCCCAGGATTGGCATGGAAATGGAAAAGTCACGGACACTTGAGAAAGGAAGAGGCAAACAAAAGAGCTGGAGCCGTGGGCCTCAAAACTCTTCCCGCAACGTTACCAGAAACGTCTGCTCGCGGGCCACGCTCCCCTCGCTCTCCAGAGGCGCTGCTTCCGCACGGGGCGTCGCCGAGGGCGGCCCAGATTTGGCACGGTGGGCCAGAGGAGGGCGGCGTTAGCGGCAGAGCCGGCCTGTGGCTTTCGGTCTGTGGCTGCCTTGTCCACAGGGTCTCGGCCATCTAGTTCACGCCAGCATCCCCAGAGCACGGCACCGGGGCGGGTCTGTGGGGAACGAACGATTGCCTGGCCCTTCAGGAACTGGTGCTGATGGGGCTTCCTGAGGCCGGGCCAGGCCCGAGGCACCAGGAGGCCCAGGGTGCTGAGCATCTGCAGGCACGTGGCTGGGGCGTGTCCTGGCGTGGCTGAGAGCACGCAGAGGTGGGTTCAGGAATGGCCGAGAGTGTCGGGTGGAAGAGAGCCGGGAGGACAGGGCTGGAGATCTGGGCGTTCATGTGTCAGATGCACTGCACATCCGGCCTGTGCTGGGTGCGGTGCTGGGCGCAGGAGTGACCAGCGGGGTCTTTGCTCTCACCGACCTGCGGGCTGAGTTTTCCTCACTGGGCCCCGGAGCCAAATGGCCAGGGGTGATGGCGGGTGGGTGGAGCACCAGCGTTCTGGTGGAAGCACGGGGAGGTCTGACCATGGAGCGGGCGGCCATCAGGGTGGCTTCCCGAGAAGTGCTGCTTCTCCAGGGTAATGGCAGTCATGTGGTAAGAACTTGCTCAACGCCAGGCCCCTCCCTGAGTAGGCAGTGGGTTTGACTTATTTCCTTTTTTAGCACCAGAGAAGGCGGTTCTTTTATTCCCCAGGTTGCGGAGGCTGGATGAGGGAGGAGGGGGCAGTGCAGGTTTGCGTGCAGGTGGGGCCTCGAAGGAGTAGAACAGCGACGGCGGAGAGAAAGGGGTGCCAGGTGGGGAGAGGATGTTCAGACTGAGAGGCTCAGTGGCGGGGGAGTTCGGGGGTGGGCGTGAGGGGTGTGGAGCCCGAGAAGGTCGCAGGAGCTCAGGGAAGGCCTGATGGCTGTCCGTGGTGAAGAGGCGATCAAATCTGCGTTTCAGGAAGGTCATGACTGTGTCAGCATCGAGATGGGAGTGGGGCCAGAGCCTCTGACTGCCATCCCTGCGAGGCGTGAGGGAGCATGAGCAGCGACAGTGGCTGTCGGGTGAGCGGGTGGTTGCGCCGAGGGAGATAACGAAGTAGAATTTGAATCCGCAGGACTTGGCGTGACACTGGTGTGGGGGCTCGGTTAATAGTCCCAGAGCACGCTGTGGAGGACGGGGAGAGAAGAGGGGGATTCCGCTGGCCCCTTCCTTCTGCGCTTCCTCTTGGACACGCAAGGGAGCCCCGCCCGTGCAAGTGCATGGTGATCGGCACGAGGGCCTCTGCATTTGCAGGGCCTCTCACTCCCCAGCCTACTGTGACGCCTACTTGTTCGGGCCTCGGAACAGGTCTGGAGGTGACTTACACGCTAGCGAGCATGTCGTACTCGCGGTAGCAGGCCACATGCCCCTGCCAGCCGTGAGTGTGACATGTTTGCGAAGTGGAGGCAGGGAGTAGGGAGAGGCCACAGCCAGAGCTGGAGCTCAGTCCAGGGCTCGGTCTGGGAACCTTGCTGCCGCCCAGAACACTCTGTAGTGGATCACTGTGTTCCGCCCCGTCTAACATGGAAGCGGATGCTGCATGTAGTTACTGGTACGTGATATGTAACTAGGAACTGAATGTAATGAATTACATTTAAGCGGCCATGTCTGAGCCACTTCCACTCGCTGCTGGGCTCGGCTATTTGGGAACTGCACACACGCTCACCACCGCTGGAGCCTCGGGTGGCGAAGGGCCCGTGACACAGTGCAGCAGGCTTTACTCTCCTGTGGTCCCGGCCCATCTGAGGGTCCAATGAGAGCTACAAGCCCTCTCCCGTGAGTGTGCAGGACACCTCCTTGACAGACTGACTCGGGTGTCTGTTAGAGCCGAAAGTTCGTTATATGATAGAATAGGTTTTCCAAATGCCTGTGTTAAAAAATAGACAAATTAGTTAGTTTACCTGTTTTTACTTATGTAGACACGTGTGTGTAATTAAAATTAAGTACAGTAATATATACAGAAGGAAAGCCTTCTGTATATATTACTGTAATTTTAAATTTATACAGGTCTAGTGAATGCCGGCACTCACCAGTCACAGACTGGGTGGGGCTTAGTGCACCTGGGGACATGGGCAGGCAAGCTGCTGCAGAAAGTCACACCACACGACAATCCCGCTGAGGTTGTGGTGTGATCACCTGCTAATCACTCCCAGAACATTGCATAAGGGCGATGGCTCTAGGATTTAAAGATGTAGACCATCCTGTGGATATGTAAAGTTTATTATGTCGGTGGAGTTACTGCAATGTTTTTTCCTGTGTATGGCCTATGTGATAAAATTCCTTAAAAATGACAGGGACCTGCCCTGCTGGTGTGAACTTGGCCCACACATCAAAGGGTCTGGGTTTGATTCTGGTCAAGGACACATACCTCGGCTGCAGGTTCAATCCCTGAATCCCTGGCCCTGGTTCAGGATACGAGTGGGAGGCAGCCAATCGATGTGTTTCTCTTACATTGATGTTTCTCTCTCTCATTTGCTCTCTCTCTCTCTCTCTCTCTCTCTTTCTCTCTCTCTCTCTCTCCTTCCCTCCCTCTGTCTCCCTTCTTTCACTCTCTCTAAAAAAAAAATCAATGGAAAAAATATCCTTAGGTGAGAGTATAAAAATAAAATAAATAACAGTGAATTAATAATTTAAAAATAACCTGTTAATTTAATATAAGCAAACCTTGGTTAAAAGCATTTTAAAATTAATAGGGTGTTAATTTTCACATATGACATATGGGCCAGTAATTCTGTCCGTTATATCTGAAGTCCATGAAATCGACTGGAAATGGAGGGCTTACGGTGTAGACATTATTGCACAGTTTCCTTCTAACTGGAGTTCCCTGGGCATAAAGCTGGAGGAGGACGGATTCCCATAGAAGGTCAGCTCCTGCGAGCGGAGAGAGTGGTACTGTGGGCGGCAAGAAGAGTTAGGCCAACGAAGGGGAGGACGAGTCAGGTTCAGACCTGCCTGGGGTCCAGTAGGAGTAGGGTGCCCCATGGCTGCTGGCTCGGTGCTAGCAGCGTCCCGGCTGATAAAACCAAGGAGCAGTGGGATGCAGCCAGGTGCAGCGGGCTGATGAAGGACTCGGTGTCAAGGAAGCAGAGGCAGTGAGTGTGGCGGCCGGTGGGTCTTCATCCTGGGTGCCCACCCGGATCCCTGAGGCTTTTGAGAAATGCACGTTTCTGGCAGGTTCAGACTCTGGGGAGGGGCCAAGGAATGGCATAGTCTCTGATGCGGTCTTGATGGATGTTTGACAGTAGGATATTCTTTCAATAAAATGCCCTGAGGGGTTGAGAAATAAAGGATTTGAGGGGAAAAGTTTTCTTTCTTTCTTTCTTTCTTTTTAAAAAAGCTTTCATTGATTTTTAGAGAGACCAACATCAATTGGTTGCTTCCCGTGAGCACCCGGCCCAGGGATGGAACCTCCAACCTGGGCCTGTGCCCTGACCAGGAATCGACTGGCGACCTTGCTGTGCACAGATGATGCTCAGCCATCTGAGCCACATGCCAGGCTCGCTCACTCTTCCATTCTTCCCCCTACCTTCCTCCTTCCTTCCTTCTTTCCTTCCTTCCTTCCTTCCTTCCTTCCTTCCTTCCTTCCTTCCTTCCTTCCTTCGGTCTGTCCTCCCTCCCTGACAGGGATATGATGTTTACAGGTAGAAGAACTATTCAATAGAGAAATGCTAATGTGTTGGAAGGTATTTTACTGGAATCTGAATCATTGAGTCTTTGACCAGCTATGTACTTTGCAGGTTCCCACAGGAGCCAGGAAGCAGGAAGTCTTGCTGACTTTGTAGACAGATGGTCAGTGTTCACCTGGGTGCACTATTTTCTGAGTGGCTTTTGGAAACATTCAGGTGTATTGTTAAGGAGCTGGCAGTCATGGGCAACGTCCCAAATCACATCTGTTTACTCGCCTTCTATTATTGAGCTTTCCCTGGCTTGCCAGATGGCAAACAGAAACGATCCTCTTTGTTCTCTGCTTCTCCGTGCCGCCTTTCTCCCGAAGACACCTTTTCTGTTGACCCTGATGGGACAGGCCAGTCACTCGCAGGGCGTGTGGCTCTGCCTGCAAACCAGCCCTCCCCTCTGGGGTGACAGGGTGACTAGTGCTACGTTTCCGGTTACATGTTCTCAACATTTTACTGCAGGATCTCTTCTATCACCCTCCTCCGAAGTATCCAGTGGGTTAAATCCCTATCTGCCAAACTGGGAACATTGAGTGCATTTGGTTGCCAGGGTCCCGACACTTTCTGTGGGTGGGTTCTGCCAGGGAACCACTTAAGGCTGGTGATGCACCCACACCTGACACTTGGAGACATTGACTACTTTGCCCATTGTCACCCTAAGTAATTGGCAGAGTCAGGACTAGAGCTTGTGTCTTTCTGACTCCAAATTCTGAACTTGGGCACTGTGCGTGCTCACCACGCAGTCCCGCACAGGTTGTCCCATCCCTCGGGGATCGGGCTAAGCAAGTGTGTGACCCGCCAAGGTGCCCGCCCAGCGGGAGGTTGGGAGGCAGGCGTGCTTGTCTCCATGCTGGTTATGTGCCATCCATACTTCATTTCCTCCTTTTTAACCATCAAAGGCATAACAGTCAAGGTGACTCTGAGCCTTTTGAAGCTTCCAGTTAGCGTGAGAGAACTGGTACCGAAATACTAGGTTGCTCTGATGGGGCCAAAAGCAGAGGGGCGTGGCCCGTGACCTGCACAGCCTCAGTGGATGAGTGCACAGCTCCGTCAGACCCTGGAAGTACAAGATACAGCCTGCACATCCCCGAGCGGCTGTGCCACCTCTCCAGGCCCCTTCGGCGTCTGCGGGAAAAAGAGCTCTTTCTAGTACGAAGCACTGGTTGGGGCAGGTGCCACATTCTCTCCAGATCAGCGACACTGCCTCCAGAGGCACCCGGATGCCTTCCTGAGTCTTCGCAGGGGCCCTGGGGGAGGGGAGGGAGGAGAGGAGGACCTGAGGACCAGGGTTACCCAGCCTGACTGCCCAGGGTCCTGGCGCCTGGGGTTCTGCCCTTCCCCAGTGGCCAGTTACCGTGACCTTCTAGGCCAAGCACCAAGTCCCGGTGCTGGTGAAGACCAAAGCCAGGGTCCCGACTCGCTTTCCTTCAACTCCTTTCCCTCAGGAATGTTCTGGAAGCCGCCTCTGGAACACAGCAGAGTTCCCGAATGTATCACTATGGTGATTTGAATCTGAAGCCTGCAGCAGGATGGGCTTGCGTCACTGACGTCCTCTCTAGCCGTCTGGGGGCGCTGCGGTGCTCTCGAAGCCCCCTTCCTGGCGGTGCTGAGCCAATGCCCGGTCCGTGGCGCCCAGGCCAAGTGTTCCAGGTCCTTGTTGAGAGCGTGTTGCAGGCTTTCCAGCAGAAATTGCCGCCGCAGTGCAGCGCTGCACCGCCTCCACGCTCTCCTCGGCCTCATAAGCCAGTGAGCCGGACTGGACCTGTCTTGCGTAGCCCTGGCTAGGGACAGGCCCTGTCTGCTGGCACCTCGTCCTCCTCCGCTGGCCAGGGGCGGAGGCGGGGGCGCGGTCAGACCCAGCCAGGGCATGCAGCTCTCTGAGGGAGAGTGAGGAGCTGCCTGTGCCCAGGCGTCACTGTAAATGTCCTGTGACTCGGGCCTGGTGAACCCGATGTGGTATCCGAATTCGGACAGGACCGACCACATGCAGGCGTTGATGTGAGAGGGCGAGGCAGTGGCTGAGCCCCTGACATTCTGCTCAGCAACATGATCACGTGGGACGGTGTGCAGCGTGGTTGGCAGCCACCCACTGTTGACGGGTGACTTCCAGCCTGGGAGAGAGAGGCCCGTTGCTCGTGTTCGCCTCCCCGACGGGCTCCTGACAGCCCCAGAGGAGTGTCTGCGCTCGCAGTGCCTCTCTGTGCAGCTGCATCGCGGTGCCGTGCGCACTGTGCCTCCAGCCGGGAGCTCTGCACGCCATCTCAGCCCAGGGCCCGGGACATGGCAGCTGTTTGAGAATGACCTGCCATTCTGCTCACTCCGCGGGTCCTGTCTCAGTGTCAGTACACACACCTTGCGACACCGTCACCTGCCCAGGGGAAGGTTCCTTCTCTGTCCTGTGTCTGCAGCTGTCAGTGTTTACTTCGAAGACCTATCGTCTCCTCCTGACACTGATCGGATGTCCCGATTGTCACTCTTCAGAGCAAGGTCCCTCTCGGATCTGGACTTTCCTTTCCCAGGACTCACAGAGCCGTGCCCGCAGGGGTCTGAGCGTCTCTATGCAGGTGGTGTGTGCAAGGCACTGCTCATGCTTCACACACGTTCTTTCTCTATCCTCCAGTCGATTTCCGGGTAGGAGCTGTCATGAGCTGTCTCCATGGTGTAGATGAGGACAATGAGGCCAAATAATTTGCTCCGGGTCTTATAGTAGGGAGGGCGGAGTTGGAGTGCACCTCAGGCCACGTACTCCAGACCCAGACTCACCTCTACTCACCTCTGTGTTGGCGCTGCCCTTGCTGCACACATGCAGTGGGCGTCAGGGAAACGCTAATGGAAGGCCCACGGGCGGAGACGGTTCTTCGTTACTTTGAACCAATAGCCTTGAAGGTGATGCACCATTACCTTGTCTCTACCATCCGAGCCCTTTCTAAGCAGCAGGAAGGCCTGGAGCGGGTGCAGGGGCTGGGTTTGTTTTTTTGCTTCCGGAAGAGTTGGGTGGTTGGCCTCCTTGAGGTTCTGGTTTGGACGGCGACAGTGCCATCTAGTGGGACAATGTGCTAATGTCAGCTCAGAATTCTGTTTCTGAAACCCTGTACATGGCCACTGAGTTCTGGAATCCCCTGTATTAGGTTCAATGGCCAGAGAGGGTAGGTGCCCATTGTGATGGGTGAAGTCAGGTTTGACCCCAAAAGGAGGCCACGGCTGATCCTGCGGTATGGGTGGGGAGTCCTGCCGCTGGCTCCAGGCACCCCCCCTGCCTCTCCCACCTGCTGGGCAGTCTGACTGCTGTTCCTCCCCTGAGGCTCACTCTGAGGCAGTGTTTGCTTTGAAGGTGCCCCGTGTCCTTTGGGCTGCCTGCTATAGCACAGCACACCTCATGCGGTGCAGGAGACGGTGCTTGCTGCATGTGCAGGCAGACCGGGTGCAGGGACCCCTCGGGTCGCAGCTCCAGGTATAACTGCGTCACAGGAGCTGCAAGCCTTGAGACCTGGCAAAGGGGAAGCGATGAACAGCCATGTTGCCGTAAACAAGGGGCGAGAAATGCTTCGTGGGGAGGAAGTGGGAGAAGGCCTTGTATGACCAACTCTTGCCCAGCTACTACAGACTTCGTGGGTGGCACAGTTCTGGTGTCCGTGATTGGAAACGTGATATAAATTGCCTCCAAGTTCACTTTCTTCTTGCTGGGAGAGCAGAACCTAAGTGCATGGATATAGCTGTGCCCACAAAATGGCGTGTGCTCTGTGAGTGAGCGAGCACGGCCCGGGCAGGCCTCCCCCAGAGCCCCGCTCAGGTTCCATCACCGGGATC